>PVLD010006894.1:0-96196 GCA_004027595.1 Dinomys branickii | reverse complement strand
TTCAGAGTGAAATGTCATTTCTCCCATTGTAAATTCAAGTTTCATTTTTCTTTTAAGTTTCATTTCTTCATGCTAAATTTTATGATATGTTCCAACTCTACAGCTTAAAGATAAAACTTAACTGAATGTGATTAAGCCTGAATCTTCCCTCCCATGAGCCATAAACTTAATTCCTTTAATATTTTCAAGTGAAGTAACTTTGACATGTCTAATACAAGTGATATTCTCCTCTGAACAAATTCTCAGTTGTTCTTTAGGTATATGTGAGTCTCACCTCACGGTTAGCACCTCATGCCACAGGCTAGTAGCACGAGGGTATGAACACTACACATGTGAAGCAGCCCTCCTAAAAAATAGCACTGCTTTGATGATTCTTAGGAATTTTCTTACCTCTCTTATTAGGAGAAAAAAATTGTAGTTAAATTAGTGCCTGGAAAGAGGAGCGTAGCAGGACAGAGGTGGTATTGCTTGAACATTCTCTCTACATTTAAGAGTAATTTTAACAAGTTCTGCAATTGTTTTCGTTTTATATTTTGTAAGACAAGTATATATATGATTTATTGAGATACTTACTTTTCATAAACGAATATCCTTTCAGTTTCTTTTCATTTTTATAATTCTCCACCTCCTTTCAAATCCAGCTTGATAGGTAATGCTTCAGTTTCTGAGAGAAGGAACAAAGAAAGCCAGATAAATGTTGAATTTCAGCTTTCACTTACCTTGCTGTGATATATCACACTCTACTTAAGTTAGTACAGATTTTTCATTTAGAAATTCCCTCAACAATGAAGCTGTATTTGAATTATAAAGGATTGAGTTGTTTTTCTTATCAGCAAAACATGTATTAATCACTTTGATTTTATGTGAACGTGACTACTAATATGGCATAATTATGCAAACTAAGTCATCTGCACAGAACTTTGTTTGATAAAATAAAAAATAACTTAATTTCCCTCTTTTGTTAAGTGAAATATGTTTCTGTAAATTTTAGTAGTTATCATTTCCCTGTATTGTTGCTCCTCAGTAACTAATAACAATTTATATTGCTTTTAATTAGCTAGGGCATATACAGGTTAAATTCTCTAATAGTCTAGGGAGAGAATATTGAATGTACTTTAAACATCAATCACATCAGTTTTCAGATTTGAGTATTATTTAAACTCACCTTATGGTAGCATATTTTTTCTCTCCTGGCAACGATTATCTCACAAAAATCTTGTCATGTAAAATATCCAATGGAATTATCAATTATCATGCTAACAATGCTAATAAAAATATACAGTTAAATGGCGGAGACAATAAATTCACACCATTTCGGTTTATTTATTTTCCAGTGAGCAGTTTAACTTGTCAGCCCCCAGAAGCAGAAACCACCATAAAGAGGCTTAACGTTACTAATGAAACAATCAGTATCAAAATATTTTGTGCAACAATTTGTCTCTGTTCATATAATAATCTGTCATCTCTATGATTTGCTTATTATGTGAATTAACTTCGTAATTGCTCGGAGATTGAGTTTAGTGACACCATTTAACTGCTCCAGCTTCGAGGGCTTTTATTCAGTGTTTTTAGGAAAAGAGCTGTCAGGCTAATCTGAGGACACTCGGGAAAGCCAATAAACTGTCACAAACTCGCAGCAACTCAACTTTCTCTTGCATGGTAGGGATTTTAACACTTCTCCCTGCTCGCCCCCCACTTCCACTCCTGCCCCTCGCTCTTAAAAACACTTTTTTTGCAGTAATAATTTTAAATGTTATTGCCAGCTCTAAACTTTCCCCTAATCGGTGAAAGTCAAGTCTCCCTGCAGACCAGGTCTAGCGGAGCTGTTCCGAACAGACTCCCTGGACCTCAGCGAGGTGGGGACCGCAGCAGGAGGCGGCTCCGGGCCGGACCGGACCGGACCGGACCGGACCTCCCGCCCGCGCCGTCCCGCGCCGCGCGTGCAAGCGTCTCTCCTCCGGGCACAGCTCTAGCTGGGGCCGCGGGGACCCTGCAGCGCCTCCCGGGCCCTGAGGCTCTTACCTGGATGCAGCACCTGGCCGCGGTCAGGGCCGCAAGCTCGTGAGCCTTAGCTGGGGGCGGGGAGGGGCCTCAGAACGCGACCCCAAAGCTATTCTAAGCACAAAAGCCGGGGAGACCCCTAAGGAACAGGGACGCAGGGCAGCTCCCACCCATGCACAAACGTGGACGTGCTCCCACGTTAGCGCATCAGGCTTCCCGTCGCTATTTCCCGTTTCACGCCAGCGGCCAGAGTTCCACGACTAGACTTTACTCTATTTCATTTTATTTGCTGTACTTCAGAATGGAGCTAGGTTAACCTCTCTTTCTTTCTAGGAAACATTTACCTTTTTTTTTTTTTTTTTGAATTCTTGATTGAAGTGACAAATGAGACAGTCATATCAGTCGGTATTTCAACCTAGTCTTCTAGGAATTTATTCCTAAATCTTTCCATTGCCATTGACTGAGACAAATAAACGTCATGATTTGGAAAGGGAAATTAGTAAGATAACTTTGGACCAAAGCGGAGTAACATCCATTTACTTACCAGAGACTTTATGACCGGTCCTAAGTGGAGAACAAAGCAATCAAAGAGTATCACGTGCTCCTTAGATCTTAGCATCCTGTCTGGGCAACCATCCAGCGCTTGACACTGGGCAGAGAGGGGCAGACCTGAGCGACAGAGTCCCCAGAGTAAATAGCACCTGCAAAGGAACCTGTGACAGAACGTCATTTATTTAGTCCACTTAGTGCACGAGTGAGTTATTTTCCTTCAGTGAGTATTTGAACGACCTGTTCCGGTGCAAAGGGTAAGAAACAATGGGGGGTGGGGTTAGCGTACGAATAAATACAGATCATCCAGTCTGGTAATAGGTGAGAGAAGGGAATTTCATAAATAAATGGTAGCAAAGAGTACAAAGTAGTAATGCCTCCAGATAGGGTACAAATAAAATACTGGGGATTTCAGGAGAGGGGAGATTACTTCCAGCGGAAGGAGCGGTCTGTATTAAACTGAGTCCCCCTAAACTTCAGCTCCGTTTGGGCTCCATGTAAGAGAGACCACTGAAAGTTGTTTCTCCATAAAAAGCATCCACGATATAGACAGTGCATTACCTCTTCCAGAGCCTCTGGTATGTTTCCTTTTATCAGATTAAATTGTCGCTTTCTTCCCTTTTTAAAATTTCTTAGGCACTCATATTTGGGGTCAATTCCTCTAAGTTGAGGCTGAGCTGAGATGACACACTCAGAGGGAGTTACAAGTTATGAGCTATGTATGTTTTATTTATTACTTTTTTCCAGAAAGAAGCTGGGTGGTCTCTGACTGAAAACGCCCCATTTTAAAGGAACTGGTAAAATCAAAATAGAAACCCAGAAAAGAGAAAAAACAAAACAAAGCAAAACAAAAAACAAAGGAAACTTGAAATAAGCCAACCCTAAGATTTAACCTGATGACTGAGAGTGAGTTTCAGATTTGGATCTGAGCTTCTTAGCAGCCAAGGTAAAGAGAGAAAAAAAACATTAGTATCACTCTTGCCAGTGAAGAACAGCAAAGAATGTCAGTCTTTAAGGAAAATGAAATTATAGAAGGAATGTACTATATGGGGCACCCATAAAGGGCACTGAGGGGTGTAACAGGCAATGTCCTAACAGAATTTTTATAGAAAAGCAAGAGGGGACATAATAGCCCTGTTTCTTATAATAGCCTCCCATAAAAACCAAAATTTGAGTGAAAGGGAGATTTTGCAGATTAAGCTAATATGAGCCTGTATTTGGGGGTTCGCTTCCAACAGTAAACGATGTATGGTCTGGGCCGTTGTCCCTATAGATCGCACATCTCCAGTGGGGTACTGATAAGAAGCAAATAATTCTGAAAATTAGGGTTACTTTTTGGCAAAAGCCCAGTGTATCAGTATTACTTTTGGGTCAGAGAGGGCAGCTTTGTGGGGTGTGGAAAACAACTGGGCAAACCCTAACTTTGCCAGCCTCTGCAGCAGTTGCAGAAGCAAATCAGGGTTTTCACACCCGGTGAGGACCACCCCAGTTTGCCTCTGAGGTAGGCTGCAGGGGCACCTCAAAGGTGAGCCAAAATTTTCCTTAGGAAGCTGCTTTGAATGTGCTCCAACACTTGAACAAATGTTTAATTGAGTCCCTAGAGCTCCACACTGTTTTGGCATGGAAAATTTTCAAAGCTGGTGTTTCCTCATCACCCACAGTGGCTGGCGGAAAACATCAGTAGGACTCCTGGAAACATCAGCAGTACCTCTGACTGAGCCACGTGGCTTTCCAATGGAGCTCTGTGACAAGCTCGTTGCTAAATGGAACCAAATGCCACGAACGCCTGGTTGGCGTTTGGTGCTGCAGTGGCTTTTTCTGATGGTTCATGGTAATAAATATCATCAGGCCACAGAGATATATTTCGCTTCCCATTTGCTATGGCGAGGGACTTTTAGATTTACACTCCATCAAGGAGTTATTATCTGATCTGTTGAGGGACTTCTTTGTGTCTGGATTCTAATGGGGGGTGTTGGAATGGAGAGGTTTTTTGGAGAAAATCTTTACTGTAGCAAAATATACATAACATGATGTTACCATCGCAACCACTTTTAAGTGTACAGTTTTGTGGCATGAAGTACATTCATACTATCATGAAACTATAAACCCACACGTTTTAGAACTTTTTTTATCCACTCCCCCAAATTCCGCATCTATTAAGGGCTAATTCCATGATCGCCTTTTCTGAGACCTCTGCTGACCACCATTCTTTCTCTCTATGAGTCCGACTTGCACAGTTACTTTATACCAGTGGGATCGTACAATATTTTCCCTTTGTTTATTTCACTTGATACATTATCATCAGAGGAATTTTATTTAAAAGAACGTTATTAACAATCAATGGAAACCATGCAGTGTGACCCATAACCAGTTCCAAGCCACAAAGCGAAGAGTCCGCAAAGGGTGCAAACCCTCTCATTTGTTCCTGGCAGGTGCAATTGCTGTACAACACGATAGGAGGCGGATCACTGGGCCCTGAGACAGTAGCAACAGCTGTCATCTTCTCGGTTCCTTGTCTAGACTATTAGAGCTTCAGACGCAGGGACATGGTGGCAGCTGAAGCAATCATCATGGACCATGAGGTGATCTTGCTTTTAGGGATTTGAGCCCACCCATTGGCCCTGTTGCCTTAGGTCTGTGTCAATCAGTACACCAGGGTGCAAGCATGTGATGAGATAAAAGTGCGTTCATCTAATGGCAAAGAAACAGGAGGAGAGAAAGGAGGTTGGGATCCCAACAACCTCTTCAAAGGCGCAGCCCCAAAAGACCCAACTTCCTGCCCCCAGGCCTCAACTCCTACAGGTTTCAACACCTTCCAAGAGCGTCAGAGGCTGGAACAAGGCCTTTAATCCCTAGATCTTCTGGGGAACACTCCAGATCTATAGCAGTCAGGTGCTCAGAACAGAGCTCCAGGAGATCAGAGGTGATTCCTGAGGAAAACTGAGGGGCCCTGGTTTCCTGAAGAGGAAATGGGAAGGAAAGACAAGTGCTTGCCTTTTCCGTTTTTCTTTTTCAGGGGGTGGGGCAGTTAAAACCCAGGCCCCTGATCTTGCTAGGCAAGTGCTCTACCACGAACTATACTCCCCAGGCTCATAAGGTTTTATTTATTTTTGTGCAGTACTGGTGACTGAACCTAGGGGCTGCTAAGCTACATGTCCAGTCTCTTCCTTTTAATTCTTATTTTGAGACAGGATCACACTAAGTTAGCCGGGCTAACCTAAAACTTGTGCTCCTCCTGCCTTAGACTCAGGAGTAGGTGGTATTATAGGGAGGCACTATGGAACCTGGCTGAGTTCGCCATTTTTAAGGCAGATGGACAAGATTTGATAGTCACATGGGTACAGGAAGTGAGGAAATGAAGAAATGGAAGGAATGTTACTTGACTGCTAGGTTTCTGGATGGGGCAAATGCACCCATAAGTGTCATCCTTGATAGAATGAGGAAATATTAGAGAGACAGCACACAATGAAATAGGTCTTAGGTGTGGTTTGTGGATGGAAAGAAAATGGTTGAGAGGCCTTGTAGACCTTTTGCACATCAGTAGGATATTTATCCTCAGAATTTGGTCATTCATTCATTTATTTATTCAACTGATATTTGAAAGCCCAATATTTTCTAGAGCAATTGAATGTGTGATTACAAAATGAAAAATGGTGCAAAATAAATAGTGCTGAGAGTATAAACTGTCTTAAGGGAAGACCTCTCTGAGGTAACTTTCAAGCTGAAGGTTTCCAGGACAGATGAAGTCATCCACTCAGCGTATGAGGAAGAGAAAGCCAAAGTACACTAAGCCAAAGTAAAGGTGCCCATGGCACAAAACACTTGAAAATTGCTACAAAAATAGCAGCAACAGAATCCAAGCTATAGTCTTAAAGACTCTCTTGCATGTGGGGGAAGGGCTGCGGAGAGCATCAGTGGAGAGATGGTTGGTGAGGGCAGGAAGGAAAGATTAGAGGGAGGTGACAGCAGGAAAACCAGTAGCCAGGGCTATTGTAGAAATCCTGGTGAGAGGTATGGCTTGGACTAGGCCAGGACAGAATTGGCATGGAATTTGGCAATTTCTAGAGATACTTTGGAAGTAAGATGAGTAGGATTGGGGACGGACTAATATTTGAAAGCCTAATATTAGGAGCAAAGAAAGGATTTTAAAAGTGATTCCCAGGTTTTTGCCTTCTGTTTGGTGGAATTATTTATTTTCATGTAAAGACTGGAAGAGAAACATTTAGGAGATGTGAAATCAGGAATTCAGTTTGGAACTTGTCATATCTCAAATGTGCGGGAGTTTTCCAGCAGACAGAAATGGGTGCTAGTCAGCTCAGGAGACGTAACTGTGATAGGAATAGGTATCTTGGAACCATTAACATGTTTGTGGAGTTAAAATCCATGGGAATGTATGATATCACCTTGGGACAGAGAAAAGACAAAGCTCTGGAAACTTCAGTAGAGCTGTGAAAAAAGGAATGAGAACCAAGAAATTAAAAAGGTGTTCCTAACAGTTTAACTAACACTACAGCTTCTTGAGACAGCTGCTTAAAGGATGTATTATGACACAATGGGAAATTTTACTTATAAACCCCTTACAAAATACTTTGGCTTTGCACTGGTACATTTTTACTGAGAGTCGCATGTCTCATACCAGCTAAAGGGACACTTGTTGTTGCACATTTGTTGTGTCTAAGTTTGCCAAATGGAAAAAGAAAACTTAAAACAAAACAAAACCAAAAAAGGGGAAAGCTTCTGATTAAAAAAACAAGCATACAATTTAGTTTGAAGTACCTAGCAACTTCGATTGTATAAACATTGTTTATATGCTTCCTCTTTAATTTTAATACCAATTTGCTACCATAAAATGCACTTTGACAACTTTGTTAAGGTATTATTTGCTATTACAAATCAACCATTTTTCATTAATGCTGTTCTGAAACAAACTCCAGGATGAGAAATGCTTTCAGCAGCAGAGAAAAAGTAGCTAAGAAGATAAAGGAATCATAAGGAGCAAGGCGATTTTTGGTGTACTGTTGGTGTTTCCGTTTTTCTGAGCTTAGAAGTAGATGACTGAGAAGAAAGGAAATTTAAAGCATCTTTAGTTCAAACTTAGGACAGGCAGACTGGTGACTGGTGTGTAGCGCAGTGCAAGAGGCCGGGGACTTAAGATCCAGCGCTTAAAATTTAAAAAGACCCGAAAGCATCGCTGCCCCTCGACTCCAAAGCAGCAAACTTGTAGTTGGTGGGACTTTATTGGGTTCTTCCACAATACACGTCACTTTCTGCTTTCTCAGCATCCAGATTTGAGTTGGGACCCAGTGCATAGGGCGCAGAGGTCTTCAGGAACTGCTGTGGAGCTTCAAGCGTGCCCGTGGCAGCTTTGTAAGACACTGTTTTCTGCTTCACCTCCTTCCCTCCAATCTGTCTACTTCTGTTTTTGCTACTCAAAAGTGCTCCGCGTAGTAGTATTTCTTCCATTTCAAAGCTCTGGTCTTTACCACCAATTCTCGAGAATTCCAAAGTACCTTGAAGCCCAAGGTTCTAACATTAAAGTAGAAGATTGCACGGGGGGGCGGGGGTTGCTCCTTAAGCCTCCATCACACAGTCCCACTGGGTTCAAGGTCGGGCGCTCACACCCTACGTGCCCACACATTCCAGATCCATCCCTGGTCTTTCGCTTCTGGATCAACAGATATTTCAATAGGTTCTTTGGAACAGATTCAGTCTGCAGCTTCTACGCGACGACCCCATCGGGAATAACGTGCGGTGGAGGGCGAGAGTGGGCTTCTCCATTATCTCAGTTTGTGAATCTCTATGGGCTTCAAACTGGGCGAATGGTGGTCCGCGTCTGCCACGCGAGTTAAAGAGAAGCAAGCTTCCCGGCTCCCGAGGCCCAGCCCCTCACCCTCCTCCAGACCCAAGGCCAGGGCTAGAAAAACCTGGAGGGTCTCTGTCCAGGTTCTAGCTCCCGCGACCGAACGCCAGCAATTGAGGTAGCGCAGCCCGCGCGCGCCTCGTGCTTCGGGCGGTGATTCGCGGCCAGGTCGACGCTGCAGGCTGCCCATTGGCTGGCGGGCTGACGCCGCGGAGTCTGGGAGGCGGGGCCGGCGGCGGGGCGGGCCTGGCGGGCGTCGCCCGGACTTTGATCCCGGGGCGGAGGGGCCGCCCCGCGTGCGCTCTCTCGGGGTCCCGGCCGCCCGCTTCCGTGGCTGTTTATCGAAGCACGTGCAGGAGCGAGTGACGAGTCCGCGGCTCCCACGGCGCCTCCAGCTTAACGCGAGCCTCGGCCCCGCCGACCCCGCGCACGGCCGAAAGGAGGGGCGGGCGTCCTCCAGCCCCGCGCCCCGGGAGCCCGCGTCCGGCCCGCCGCCCCGCGCCCGGCGCCGTCTCCCCCGCTTCCGGCCGCGCCCTCCGCGCGTGCACGCCAGCCTCGCTCCGCAGACCCCGGCCGAGTCCCGGCGCCGGCCTCCCCGCCGCGTCTCTGTCCCGCGGGCTCCGCCGCCGAGCGTGGGAACCCGCGGCCCGGCCCCGGCCCGCCGAGCCGACGTCCCTCGGAGCCCGGACTTCGGGGTGGCCCGGCCCGGTCCTCCTGCGGCTCTAGGCGAGCGCGGGGCGCGCGGGGGCCTCCCCGAGTCTGGGCTCGGCCGGGCGGAAGGGGCGCCTCGTCCGGCCCGACCCTCGCCCCGAGCAAACGCATCTCCCCGGCGCTTAAGCCGCGCTTCCTCCCTCGCAGTCCCGCGCCCGCCAGCCCTAATTGACAGGCTCTAATCCTCGGATCGGAACTGCGCCTGCCGGAAGGTTGGCCGGCTTCCCCTTTCTCTCGGGTCCCTGAAAAGCCGATTCCTTCTGAGCGGCTGGACGGGAGGCGGGCGGGCGGGCGGAGGGCGCTTCCCGCTCGGCCCCGCCTGGGTGGTCCCCGCGGCCGGCGATCGCTCTGCAGCTCTTCTCCAGGGCACAATGGCTGCGCTGCGGGGGGAGACGGTTTAAATAGCCTGTTTGGGCGTTAATCTTGCGGCCCAGGGCTGTGCTCCCTGGTTTACATTTGCTTATATTTAAGCTGAGATTTTGGGGGGTAGCGGTGTATTGCCCAGTCCAAAGCCTCGAGGTCCCAGTACCTGGCAAATTAATTGTAGTGCTTTCAATTTCATTGAATCCGACTGAACAGGCTTATGGAGTGAAGCTTTCCAAACGCATCACAGGTGCGCTTAAATATGCTGTGTGGAGCGTTCCAAGAAAAAAAGAATTAAGAGAGAAAAGGGAAAGGAAGTTGGGAGACGGAAGTCCGAATAATTTCCAGTCCTTTGAGGAAAGTAGGCTAGATGAGATCTTCAAAGCAAAACCGGACGGATCGTGCGTAGCTCAGTGAGAACTGAGAAGCCCTACACCACCTTTAAACACTTCAAGTCCACACTTCAGGTTAACAATGTCAGTTTTCCCTAATACGTTACACTCTCTAACTTCAAATTATCTTTATTGCTTTCCTGATGTGTAAGTGTGCAACAGTGAACACAAGAATAAACTCGGTACCGATTGTTACAAACCCAGAAAACGGCAGCTGCTCTGATTTTGACACGGTTTGTCCCGCAAGGATTCACTGTTACAGGCTTGGTCTTCGTGGCAGTAATTTTGGCTCGGGAATTCTGCTGTAGCAACAACAAAACAACAACTGGGTTAATGTAGCATCTGAGATTTTTTTTTCCTCAGGAAGTTTTATCCCATTTAAAGGAGAGGTAAGGGTTAACATAGATTAGTATTTTACGAAAATTGGGGGCAATCTGGATGATTAACGTGAAAAGTAACTCAAGGCAGAGTGATGATATGAACATAATTATCTGTAGATTGTTTCTAGTGTAGACAAAATTTTCATCTAACAATAAATTTTTGAGCTGTATCTGTTTTGAGATACGTAGCTTCTTAGCGTCTATGTAGTATTCCATTCAGTAAATACACCAGAATTTATCCATCCCCATAAGAACACTCAGTACACCTTCCTTCTTTTCTATTAGAAATATTGTTGTATTGGCATATTCATAATAGAGGGTCCTTGGCTTGCATTTGAGTGTCTCTTTCCTCCTAGAAAGGAAATTGCTACGCTGTGAGTTACTTATCTTTATCCTTAGTAGATGTCACTGAGTTCTTCTTCAAGGTGGTTTAAACTATTCATTGTTACTAGCAGTGTGTCAGACAGCCACTTCTCCCACGTCCTTGGCGCTCACAATTATTAGACTTTGCCATTTACCCCAATTTCCCTGATTATGCATGTAAATCATTTAAGAGCTAAACCAGCACCGTTCAATAGAAAGAATCCTCTGTGATGATGGAACTGTCCTTCGCTTTCTACTTTAGTCAGTCCTCTAAACTACCAGCAGTTTCTTACAGAGGAAAGTTGATCATGTCAACATGAAAGTATGACAAAACCTTAAAAAGTTCAGATTGCCAGTGGTTTAATGGCTGCTCTGTATGGATCTCCTGTCTCTCACGCTCCCGTGCTTGATGCTGAAATCACTTTACCTACGTGGTATATGCTTAAAGATGCTGGATGTGCAAGTCTTGTTATGCCCCGGTTGTTCCTGAACTACTTACCTTACTTGTGTGTCTCCTTGGCAGACAAGCACTCTCAAGACATCATCAAGGCACTAGTCTTTCTCTCATTCATATTTGTATCTGTAGTTCCTGTCCTAGTGCAGGCAAAGAGGCTGGGGTTTACATCCTCTGTTTGCTGCCTCATAGTGGATGTTGGGGCGAGTTTTTAGGCTTTTCAATATCTTTACTTGTAAATGGATAATGAAACTATATCATAGGAGTGTAATGAGAATTGAAGGCAAAAGTATGCATGAAGCACTTCAAAGCATGCCTGGAGTACAGTAAATGTACAGCAAAATTTGTTACTGTTTTTGTATTAGTACATGTTTGCAGTACCTAATGTGTTCCCTGTGGAGAACGTGTACATGTATTAAGATGTACTATTACAATTAAGTGGATTCTCAGTAACTATTTGTTGAATAATTGTTAGCGGAATGGGTAATAGCTAAAGTAGAAGTGATTGTTCCGAACATGAGCTAAACTACACTCAGGTTAGCTGAGGTAGAAGGATATAAAGTCAACCCACAAACAAGGAAGCTACATTCTAAGTAATCTGTAGGTCATCAGAATGCAGCGCACAAATCAACTGCGTCTCATTGGAGGAAAAGATTGAAGACACTGATTTCATGAGAGAAAACGTTCAAAAAGGGAAGGTTCAAATCAAATCAAGTGATTTTTGACATCTTTCAAACAAACAAAAAAAACCCTACTAAATAAACCCAGATTTACTGCACACCAAAGTCATCTCTGAGAAAGAAAATAAATCCATGGCCTTTGCAAATGTGAACATGAAAATGAAATCCATTGGTACCTTTGGGTCCATCAATTACTATAAATAGTTACCTCCTGCTGTGCCGCAGTCAATGCAGAAACAAAAATATTATAATCTTTTGTAGGTGACAACAGATACCCTCGGATGAACATTTTGTAAATCTAGGCTATATGTGAGAATTCAGTGACATTTTACTCTTACTATGGGTAAAATGTTCAATGTCCATGCTGTTAATAGCACTGTCTCTGAAGTAGGTATCCTTCTGGTTATTAAGAAGTGTTTTAACAAAGAGTTCTAGCTTGTGACCTGTAGCATCCAAGTGAGAATTTCAAACGGGCACAGTGCTTGCCTCTCAGGTTCACAAGGTTATAGAAGGGTTAGCTGTTGCATATGTCCAGCCACCTGAAATCCATCTAGCAACAAAGTCTTTTATTTGTCTTTCAAATATGTCATTCTGCATTGGAACTTTCTGTAAGTACCACAATTCACTTAAATGAAAAGTAAACTTAAAACATCTTCATAACTGCGAATGGTGTGATTCGGGGATTTCAAGGAGTCTGGAGCGAATATACAATCTTTTGGTCAAAGGTCTAACTTGTTTCCCTCTTCTATCAGCTGAATTGATTTTTAAGTCATTATGAGGTGTTGGGAACTGATCCTGTATCAAAATCCTATGGAAACAATGGACAAGTTTCATAGTGAATCATGATTTAAACTTGTGGAAATATGGACAGTGAATCAGTGGTATGCTAATCAAAACCAAAATCAAATTATCCTTCCCCATAAGACTTTGAAGAGAGTGGGGGAAGTAGCTCAGCTGCACAGTGCCTGTGTGGCAAGCATGAGGTCCTGAGTTTGATTCCTGGTACAAAAAAAAAAAAAAAAGAAAAAGACCTAGAAGACAGACAAGGTACACTGTACAAATAAAAGCACCATACATCTTGCCTCTTGGAGTGTAGTCTAGCAGAAGTCCATTACCAATGTCTCTCAAACCTCTTCTGCCAAAACTATGTCAGCTCTGTGAAAATTTTATCAGGTACAGAAGAAAGGAAGTTGTTGACAAGGACATGCTTTCAATGGACCCAATGACCTTGGTAGGGACTGGTGTTTTGCTAGCTCTGAAATGAAATAGGTTGAATACGGTTGACCAAAAAGCATCCACATACCAAACAGCAAAGCCAATCTAACAAAGGTCTAATGAAGTAAAAGTACCAGATCAATTCTTCATTATCAAGAGTTGAAACATACTCTTCTCCAGGATGCTCTAAGATTATACACTGCAGATTCTCAGCAAATGCAGGTTCTCCTCTTAGTACCAAGGCATCTTTTTTTATTAGACTACCAAAGCCTGAGTGATATCTTTCTGATCATACCATAATAGGGAACCGCCACTGAGATGAGCCAGGCTGGTTAACAACATACCATTTCTAACTTTATTCCTCTCCCTTTCTCTCAGTGCTTAGAGATCTGGCCATCTCATCTTCTCTATTCAGTTCATGTAAGGCTGTGCTAGGAAATCTGCCATCATTCTTTTAGTGACCAGAGCAGCAGAACCCAATATGTGTGAGAGAGATGTACAGAGATGTAGTTATTAAAAAGTAACCCTTCAGCAGTCTGCCCAACATCTGACATGACATCATGATGCTTCTGCTTGAAAGTCAGTAGGCATGGAATTTTTATTTTGCTGCAAAACAGGATGCTTTCCTGACATCTATGTAGCCCATCTTTTGGGGCAGTGTTATAGCCCATGATTTAGATTTGGAAGACTTTTATTTCTTTACCCACTCTACATGCTTTGAATTTCTTTAATTCTCTCAATAGTTGGATTCCCACAGATGTGCTGTAATGATTTCCTCCATTTTCTCCTAGTACTTCTAGTATCCTTTCTTCGTTGGCTACCCCAATCTTCATTTCCTTACGCAAATTAACTTTCACTTTTGATGCTTGTGTAAAACACAGGGTGTTCACCTTTTTGCACTTTGATTTCAGGCATCTGAGGCTTTAATGGATTTCTACAGTTCTTTGGTAGGGGTGTATGTGTGTGTGCACTGTGAAATCATGTTTTAAATTCTTAAGGTAAGAATTTTAATGAGAAACAACTGTCAAAGGAGTTCATTTTCTGATCATTTGTGTCACAGCTTTATTTTGAAAAATAAGTTTTTGCTAAAACTGGCCAGTTTTGACACGGGTTGGGGCAAGGAGAACTGTTTTGAATCCCTGAGCTGAATTAGAAAAATAAGTGAACACTCTGAAAGGACATGCTCTCTCCAGTGAAGAAACAGGAGAACTTTCAGCCATCCCACTAAGCCAGTGTTTTCCCAGCTCTGCAGCACTCTTGTAAATTTGTAAATTTGCCACAGCTCACTTGTAAATTTTCCAGGGTGGCAGGGACACATGACTCTTAACTTGGAGGCTTGCCAACTATCAGAAGCCCCCAACTCTGAGGAGGGAGAAGGGGGCGGGTGCTCACAGACCACCCTGGGTTGTATTTATTTTGAGGGATACTTGCTGGTACTGATAGCAAATCTTCCTAGACAGACGCAGCTCACATTGGAATGTCTTGTTGAGAATTCCACCAACTCCCCAGTATCAGACCTAGCACCTTATAAAATAAATCCTTACATTACACCAAGGTAAGTGCAGTCTTCCCTATTTGGCCCTGTATGTCACCTGATCGTCCAGGTTTTGTAGTGCTTGACTCCATCTCACCAGAAACCCCTTGTTTATTCTCAGCAGACAGAAACTCATAATTCTTACTCATTTTATCAATTCTCCCTCTGTTCACAAATCCCTCTTCATTCCTCTTCATTCCTGGTTACCTCATTGTCCCTTGGCCTCCAAAGAATCATCTCATACCCGCAAGTCAGACGGATTAATGTCCCCATTTCCCAAGGCATGTGTTTGGTCTGACTCCAGCTGACCACTGGGGTTTTGAGCCATGAACCCATTCTAAGGAAAACTCCCTCCCATTTTTTTTATACTAAATTTATACGTATTGCTGATCTTTAGTTTGAACATGAAAAAAAAATCTAACTACCTCCTTAAACATTTCTGAGGGGAAACTTAATGCTCTGTTATCATACACAAACCTCTCCTGAACCTTTGAACCCTAAAAGAAAGTACAGGCCCTCTTAGAAATTTGAAGTGATTTGCATGATGTTTTCAAGGGATTCTAAATCCATCCTTACCTACCTGGATGGCTCCACCGGTGGATTGACTGCATTCATTCACAGGTGCGATGGGCTGTCTTCCCCACTCCCTGTGCCATGCCCACTGAGCTCACCACTTGAGAGTTTCCTCCATGGGAACCCAGGAAGCACAGCTTGGGCAACGTTGGCTAAAAGATGTGCTTGCAAGTATGGAGAGATCCAGAAGTGTTTCATTCTCTCAAGGAAAAGGAGGAAAGAAAGAGGGAAAATGGGTCTTTAATGGCCAACTGGCATAGCTACTGTGTTAGAGAGGTTGTTCCTGCTGTCACAGTTTTACTGGGCCTATTTCTCCACAGTTTTTGAAGAATCAGTAGGAGTTACATGCTTCTTTACAAGAGCAGTTACTGAGTACAGTTTTGAGGATTCAGGACAGCATTCAGAAAATAAGTTGCTCTAGCGCCGGTTTCATTGACATTTGTAGGGTTGTAGAGTCACACTAGGATAGTCACCACATTCGTGACTTGTGTTATGAGAAACAGCACAAATGAATTGCAGCAACGTATCCACATGAGAATTCAACGTCAATATCTAGTGCAACACCTCCCTCCCACCCCTCCTTCTTTTCTCTTACCCTAGTGAATCAAAGGAAGTTACTTATGTAAAAGTCAACAACAACAATAACAACAAAAATATTATATATATATATATATATATCTGGCCCTTGGCAGATCCTCACAAAATTTTGGAGTTAACATCCTTTTTCATTCAAATCTATACATATGTGCACATTACAATGAGTTCAATCACCATTCAACAGTATGCCTGGATTCAAAATAACATTTAGATACTTTATGTGCTTGGTTTGGTTTGGTTCTCTTATTTAGTTGATTGCTTGGTTTAGGGTAAAAGTAACAGAGTGACTAGAAATTCTGGTCCCATGGCAGAAGACAAAGAAAGAGAGCTTTAGGGAACAAGAGAATCAACCTTTCTCCATTCGATGGTGCTAACTGTTACATTTTCTCACTGGCATGCTTGCTCTGCTCAGTGTCAACACATAGCCTCAGCACATGCCCAAGTATCTCCATAAACAAAAGAGGTCTTTTTCAAGTCTAGTGTTGACGGCGATGTTGTCAATTAAAGTAGTAACAGTAAATTATTCATCAAATTTATATCCATACACAGCATTAGCTTAATTTCAGCCATTTGTTTTAACTCTCCTGGATCTATTTCAATAAAGTAGCCATGTTACCTCAAAAACAAAAACAAACAAACTAAGCATTTTGGAATGGTATATTTGAGAATAATGTCAGAGTATAGGAGATAAAGCCTATGAGAAAAAGCCTTTTTTTCTAATAAAGCCTATTACATAAAAGCCTATTAGGAAAAAAAAAGCCTTTTTTTGTAATAAACTGGAAAATGTAAGTAGTCAAAGAGAGATCTTAAGTCTGGTTTTGAAATGAACCATCCATATCATGGTAAATCGTACTTCCAAAGATGGCTGTGGTAGGATCTTCCATTACATGTACTCTTCTTATAGCTTAATGTTGACACCCCTCTGATAATGTGTTCTATATTCCCTTCTCTCCAATCAGAGAGGGCCACTGGTATGGCAGAATTGACACTGTGTGGTTTCTAAGACTAGGCCATAAAAGAAGATCTACTTTCTACCTGGCTCTCTTGAGATACTTGGTCTTAGAACTTTGCCACCACGTTGTGACAAAGCCAAGCAGCTACACAGAGTCCCTATGTAGGTGTTCTATATAATAACCCCACTTGTGGTTTCGCCTGTTGGCCAGTATCATTCATAAGTCTGTGTATGTATGACTTTCAGATACTTCCATTTCCTAGAGATAGTCCCCTGCATTTGAGTTTAGCTATCCCAGCTGTCTTACCTAAATTGGGAGAAAATAAATAAGTAAAATGATGACTGTTTCAAGCCATGAAGTTTGAGTGTATGCACTAGTCAATGTTAATCCTGAATTCTTCTGGGAACTTGCCACTGGTCCTATAAATATTATATATATATATATATAAATATCCACAGATTATGAAATTATCTAAGCCCCTGCAAAATGAATGCTATGAATTAAGAAAAAGAAGTTATGGGAAGCTGGGAATGGTGATGCATACCTGTAATTCTAGCATTTGGGAGGCCGAGGCAGGAGGACTGCTGTGAATTTGAGGCCAGTCTGGGCTACATAAGTGAGTTCAAGGCCAGACTGCACTACATAGGGAGGCCCTGTCTCAAAAAAAAAAGAATAAGAAAATGCAGAAGAGGGAGAAGGGGAAGGGGAAGGAGCAAGAGGAGGAGGAGGAAGAAGAAGAAGAAGAGGAAGAAGAAGGAGGAGGAAGAGGAAGAGGAGGAAGGAGGAGGAAAAGGAAGGAGAAGGAGAAGAAGATGGAAGAAGAAGGAGAAGGAGGGGGGAGGGAGAGGAGGAGGGCGAGAAGAAGGAGAAGAAGAAGAAGTAGTAGTTAGGGGAAAATTAAAGTGAGTTAGCATTACAGGAACAGTCACTATTCCTGAACCCTTACAATGCACCAGTGATTGAACTAGAGCCAAGATGAACTGAGAAATGCTTTTAGACAGAACTCTATTCAAATGTCAGGAAAGGATGGGAAGGCCATAGAAATGTGACATGAGCTCAGTCCTGGACCTAGGATCAGACAGATCTTTTCATTACAGAATTTTGGAATCTCAGAATTCTAATTCATTATTCTTGTCAAATCTCATTCACAGTGAAAATTACCTCCTAATTTCTGTTTAGATAGCTTTGATGGCAAGAAGAGCTCTTTTTGTTAGCATTAACTGCTGGAGGCATTTTCCTTAGGCTGAGCTAAAATTACTCTCCCTAAAACTTTTACCTTTTGGTTCTATTGTGAAATAGCATCTTCTGCAAGAAGCTTGGTTCTAAATCCAACATAAGGTAGATATTGCATGGTCTTGAAAATTCCTTACAAAAGCAACCCGGCTATTCACAGCCTATGATTTCTCAACCAGCATTTCTTCCAGTGTTGGAACTGATCTCTCCTTGCTTCTCTTGATTGAGAAGCAAAGAAAGTAGTTGACTTGAGCATCAGAGAAAAGGGATAAAATCATGTATTTTTCAGAGCTGGTGGTGTAACTGAGTGGTAAAGTACGCAGCTATCATTTGAAAGGCCCTGGGTTTGATCCCCACCATTAAAAGGAAAGTATTTTCCAAGGCTAGCATCACATTTAGATTAAGGCGATACTTATCCTCTGAGGAGCAAAATGGACATGTGATGAAATTCATGCTTCTTCTGTCCTGCTTATAAACACTCATTTAAGTGGACTACCTGGAGGAGTCAGTTAACAACACTGCACAGTTATATTTTCACTAACAACTATGGCTATTTTTCAGAGCTCATGAAATTGAATTTGTCTCAAGTAAAGGCACATATGACACAACACTACCATAGATCTCAAAGATGGCTGTAGCACAAAATGCCCCCCAGCCAGTCTGTCAGTTGTCCAGGCAACAGTTCCTATTGCAGTTCCAGTTGCTTCTGTCTCCTAGAAATGGCTGGTCACTGTGATGCATCTTGTAAGAACCAATCAAAGACGGCCAAGTACGTTATCTCTGTACTTCCCGTTTGCAACTCCATAAAAATCTCCCTCCTTGGGTCTTTGAGTCCTGCAATTTTTGTGGACAACTGATTCCCTGTCAGTGTCCATCCAATGTTAACTAAATCTGGCTCCAAATTCTGGGTGTCATGTTGATGTTTCTGCTTGCATCTAGTGTGTTGGCTGGGAAAACTAACTCTGCTGACATCTTTGGTCAACAATTGTAGCCCTTGTAGATGCCACAAGGACCTCTTCAGGTTCCAAAGGAAAGGAATACCCTTAAGATTTCTTGAGTCCCCTTGGAGGTCTGGAGGAGGATTCTTGGCTCCCTGCTTGAGTGGCTCACATTGGACCCCAAAGGGAGGAGGACACAGTCTGTCTGTCTGTCTGTTTGCCCGATTCTGGAAAGTTCCAAGGGGCCTGACAGGGCTGACATACCAGTTAGTCCTGTTGGTCCCACTCAGCTCAAGCAGAAGGAGAGTCTGATCAACTCTTGTTAGTCAGGACTATCCTCGAGGGAGGGAGGTTGCAATATTTTAGTCTCTGAGAGCCTGTTGAATGAATGTGTGAATGGAATGGACAGTGTTAGCAATAGGCTGTTCCATCTGTGCACTAAGACTGTGAAGCACTGGTCACGGTGACTGATTGGGTCTTCACCTGTGGTTCTATGGCAATCAACATATGGCATACTGCAGGCCTCACACCCACCTTAGCTATATTGTGCCTGTCTCCATAAGGGGGATGGCCAGGCTGTTGTGCCATCATTCAAGGGTACATAACACACACACACACACACACACACACACACACACACACACACACGTGTGCACACACACGCACACAGAAATGGGAACTAATTAGTCAAAACCCACAGTCCCTGATGGCAGGAAAAAATGGCTTTTCTAACATTACAGAGTTAAAAATGAAACCACTCAAAGAAAAAAAAAAGGAAGAAACAGGCCCACTCTTCCTGAGAATTCTGCTTTGGCACCTTCATCCGCTACCACAGTTGCTGCCAACACCTATAGCTTTACTCCCCACTCCCAAACTCATCTACTTCCAGCCAGCTGAACATGCTCCAGCTGGCCATTACCTGCATTTGGCCACAGAGGCCCTCCCATGTGCCTACCCTGGTCAGATGTTGTCATCCAACACCCACCTGAGATGACTTTCAGCAATTCCTTCTGAGTTCCACGTTTTGACTGAAGAAAAATTAGACCGTCAGCCCTGACAAGTGAGTTGCCATGGCCTTGCCCAAAGGTCACCCCAGCTAGAAACAACCCAGTTGAGCACTTCTCAAAGAAGGGAGGACAAAAACTCCATCACTATGTTAAAAGTTACCATTGTTACCCAGAAGCCTGATATAAGGACTATGGATACTAAAATTTAAATGCCACTGCAGATTAAAAGATAAGGGCTCTTAAAAGCTTCCACATCTGTATTAGGGACAAATCTATGACTTTTCTGGTAGACACTGGGACAGAACTCTCTGCCTTCAAAAGTCCCCTCTGCCAGAAAAGGTTATCATCCCTGAGGCAACTGGGACACTTTCCTGTCACCCTTTCTGCCAAGCACAAACTTGCAGCCTGGGAAGATATCTCTCCACACTACTTCTGGGAAGAGACTCCTCTTAAAGTAAGGCCATCTCCTTTACACCAAGCCAGTCAGTCTCCCTCTGTTTAACCCTGCACTTTCAATTCTGACTGCTCCCCCAGAGGAAAATGATGTTTGCATCAACCTGAGACAGGTAACTGCAGTCCTAAAATTCTGAAAACTCTCCATCCAGAAATATGGGCCAAAGACCCACCTCTGGTTTGATCATCAACCATGCCACCTCACCACAACCCTCCATTGCTGTCAGATGTCACAAGAAGCAACTCACTTATTTTTTGGTACTAGGAATCAAACTCAGGACCCTGCGTTTGCCAGGCAGGTGCTGTGCTGCTGAGCTAGATCCCCGGCCCCAACTTGGACTCAATCTCCGTAAGGGTTCAGGAACTTTCCCACTATTTGGAGGAGGCTCTAACAACAGATTTGGCCACTGTGAGATGCCTGTTTCTCTGTCCCCTTCTTGCTTGCTATTATGGTTGATACGTTGTGTCGACGTGGGGAGTTTAGAGGTTTGGCTGAGTGATTCAGCAGGAAGCCAGGATGCTTACTCTGTATATATCCTGAGCCTGTGGAAGAGGAGGGCATGGAGATTGTGTGAGAGCTATGTGCCCCCTGGGTAGGGGTAGCTTGTTTACAATGTAAGGAAAGGAAAGAGACTGCTTCCCTGCCGTTTCTCCCTTTTTGCTGGTTGTTTTGCTGTGCTCTGCTGCCATGAACAGTTTGCCCTCTGCCATGTGCCACTCTGCCTCTGAACCAGCCAAATATGGACTGAAATCTCCACAAACTGTAAGCCAAATAAACCTTTCCTTTTTTCATTTTGGGTGTTGGGTATTCTGTCTCAGCAATGAGAGAAAAGTAACCAAGACACTTGCCATCATGGTCTCTTGGGCCCTGAGATTGGGCCATCAGCCACCTGCCTCTGCTTGTGAAACTCCATCCCGGGGCAATCCCAGCTGCATCAAACAGTCTCCTGCCTGTAAAGCCAGTTTAGGATCTTCAAGTTGCCAATGCTGCCGTGATTGCCCTCCATATACATTGTCTCAGTCTTCTGCCCTTGCCCATAGCCTGCTGGTATACCTGTTTGCACCTAAAGAATGCCTTCTTCTGCCTTTGGCTTCTATCAGCTAGCCCCTCTTTGCAAAGACCCCAGTTCTGGACTCAAAAGTCAGCTGACCTGGACTGAGCTTCCCAGAGATTCAAAAACTTTTTTTTACCTTCTTTTAAAAAAGCACTCACAGCTGACTTCATTAGTTTCTCTGCACATAATTAATATCAATTATTAATTCTGATTAATGACACCCAAGCTGCCTGCTGGAAAGGCACAAAAGCTCTGTTATAATATCTGGCAGAAACTGGTTATAGGAAAGAAACTTTACAAATTTTTTGGATCTGCTGGCTTCCATAGAATCTGGATCCTTGAGTTCACAACAATGCCTGTGCAAACGCTCAGATCCAGTTGCTAAGGGCTGCCTCATCCCTTTGCCTATTCACACTAAGAGTCATTGTGTTTCTGATCAAAAACTGCAAGCTCACCTTAGGTGGAGACCTAACTGTCCAAGTGCTACATGATGTACTGGACCTCCTGAATAACTGTGGGCTACTCACTCTTGCCATATACCTGCCCAAGCTGGATCCATCACACCATAGGTACCCGGCATGGACTGATAAACTATTAACCTGACCGGACTTTTAAAAATGGACCCCCTGACAGATGCTGAGTATACTCTGTTTATGGATGGAAGTAGCTCTGTTAGAAATGGAGTAGCTCTGTTAGAAATGGCTAGGTAGTCTGTGATCACCTTGGACAAAGCTATTTTGGCCAAAGATCTCCTGTAGGAATGGTCTGCACAACTGTCTCAGCTACTTTTCTCTCATTGCTGAGAGAAAATACCTGATGCCTAAAATTAAGGAAGGAAAGGTTTATTTAGCTTACAGTTTGTGGAGGTTTTAGTCCATACTTGGCCAGCTCCAAGGCAAAGTGGCACATGGCAAAGAGTTCATGGCGGCTGAACAGCAAAACAACAAAAGGGAGGAATGGCAGCAAGCAGCCTCTTTCTCTCCCTTACATTGTATGCAAACTACCCATCCCAGAGCAGGTGTAGCACTCCCATAATCTCCATGCTCTCCTCTTCCACAGGCTCAGGATGAATACAAAGTCAGCACCCTGGCTCCCTGCTGAGTCACTCAGCCAAACCTCTAGACTCCGCAGGTTGACACAAATGTATAGAGCACAACAACAACAAACTGCTTCCTGCTGCTGTCTGGAAACCTGCCATCAACAATGTCAGAGCTACACTCAGAACAATCTGGTCCTGAGGCCTAAGCCCCCTCCAGGGGTCCAGTTGGCTGAGACATCAATCCCAGCCAGAAACGCTTTATCCAATCTCCATCTTAATCAGAGGAAGACCTTCCCCCAACATGTGTTCTGTAAGCTCAAGCCACAGCACTGGCACGGTATCCCTGCAGCCAGCTCAGGCTTCAGCATCTGTATCACTGGCCCAGACATCCACCCAGATATACAGACAGGTTTAGTGTTCATCTGTGTCTACTTGGGTTGGCTGGGGGCATTCCCTACCCAAGCTGAGAGGGCAATAACAGTTTGTAGGGTCCTGCTGTAAAAAAGTCATCCCTAGGTATGGCCTACCCTTGACCAGCGGTATGGGTAGGGACAATGGGCCTGCATTTGTAGCAGAGATAACTCAAAACTGGCAGAACTACATACCATATAGACTACAAAGCTCTAAAAAAAGAAAAATTAAAGAAATGAAACACAATCCTACATGAATAGCTTGTAACCAGTTCCACAAAGTTTACCTAAAAGACCAGCTATCCTTGTAGACACCCCTGCACATGCATATAGCCCAGGTACATATCATCTACCTCTACAAGTTTCCAAAATCCAGCCTAAAATCCATCATTCCAGAGTTAAAAGAGTCCGTCCAGAAGATCTCTGCAGTTTACCCGGACCAGACAGCTCCTCTGAAGCTCACTCTCGAGAGATGACATGCTCAAAGCCCTGCTCTTCTCATTCCAGACACTGACCAGTCCACAGAAGGCTGAAGACTGAGGACACCATTCACAGGACTGCACTGTCCCTCAAAGAATTATTGCCCTTGACTTTTGTATCCTTTCAAGTTGCTTACCCCAGCCCTTGCTCTCATTTCAGCTTGTGTATGTATCTGTTTATTCCCCACTCGATTGCGGAAAGGTCCTTCCCCTTATTCTAAAATTGACCAAGATTTGATGAGTGTCCAAGGCACACTGGACACTCCTAGATCAGATTAACTCCTACACACCTTGCCAGAGTAATTATGGAATAGAGAGGCCTACAAACTCCTAGTGAAAAAAAACTTTCCATCTAGGAGACTTTAGCTAGGGCCTATCCTAGGAGCACTGAATGTTGTTGCTTCTAGTCCGGCCTTATCTCAGAAGATCACATGTAACATGCCCAACAAAGATTTGCCAGAGAAACTTAAAAGAGGGATGAAATGTTGCAGAAAATGCCTCCTAACCAGTCTGTTAGTTGGCCAGGAAACAGTTCCCATTGTAGTTCCAATTGTTTCTGTCGCCTAGAAACAGCCGGTCACTGTGATGCACAGCTGGTCACTGTCATGCATGTTGTAAGAACCAATCAAAGACAGCAGAGTACTCTATCTCTTTTGCAACCCCATAAAAACCTTTGAAACCAGGCCTTTGCATCCTGACATTTTGAGGAACAATTAATTCCCTGCCAGTGTCCATCCAATGTTAAATAAATCTGCCTCCAAGTCCTCGGTGTCATTTCCGTGTTTCTATTTGCCACTGCACGGGTGTTAGAATTCTTGAGGCAGATCCACACGTTACCATTCCTTCAGAGGTTTTAAACCTGTCACTTGTGCCCTCCTCAGAACAGACCCAAACAACCCCCAAACTGATTAGGCTGTGTCTGTGCACTCAGGTCAGAACAGAGAGAGCTGACGGAAACACGAATATCTCACTTCTGTCACTCCAGCCAAAACTAAATTTGGGATTTAGGCAGTTAAGTCCTATGGTTGAATCGTTGCTGACATTCAAGGTGTTTCATAAAGTTATAAAATTCTCACCGCTAAAAATTAAAGGGCAGACATCCCCAAACTCAACACCAAGACTAGTTTATACGAAGAGCATATCTTGTTTATCTCAGATTTAAAATCTTTATTTCATACGTACTTTTATTTGCCCAGGTCTCCTCCATACAGTATTTCTGCAACCACCTCACCACCTTGTCAACTGTTACTGGTTCATCGATTATTTATTAAATCTCTATTTCTTCTTTGGATATTAATTTTATCATTTAATGTGTTATTATCTCACACTCACATTCACAAATTTGATTAGCAATCAATTTTTTACAGCGACAAATGGGATAAGTTGATGGAGGAGCTCTGTGACACACCACTAATGACACTCTTCTAGATTAGCTGAAGAATTAATTTGTTTCCATGACCCTGGGCTTTTGTTAAAAAGCTGCTCCTGCTTGGAACGGTTTCTTCCTTCTTACATCTGATAAACTTATATTAATTGGCCCTTTGAGACCTAGTATCAATTGCTACAGAAACCCCTCCCTGAACATCACCTGCTAAGTTAGGCTCCTCACCTTTGTGAATTTCTCTTATCATAGCATCTATGTTGTCGTGTAAACATTGGCCATGTGTCTACTTTTCCGTCTCATGTCTAAGTCCTTCAACAGCAAAACTATTGTATTTATATTTCCATGCTTAATCCTTATTAGATATCAGAATTTAAAAAGTGCTGTCTAATTTTAGGTGCTCCAAAATGCTTGTTAAATAAACATGGAAGACATGGCAATTTAGCTAAATCTTCTGTCCTTCTATTGCAGGAATTCTTTTTCCAATTCTTCTGACAGAACATGCTTCTATGCAACAGGGAAATCCAGTCCTTATTTGAATAGTTCTGGATTTTCAAAGTCCTTTCTCATTTCAAGCCCTGGTTCAGTTCCCTATATAAACACTGTATGTTCTCATTATAAATAAGTCCGGTCTCTTTTCTGAATGTTGAAGTGTCTTTTGTCATACTCGCTCGGGTCACTAGGCAGGTGTTAGTGAGTGTGTTTTACATATAATTAGTAGACTAGAAGAAATTATTTCAGAATTACCAAGATGCATCACATGAAGGGTTTTTACCCTGAATTCTTTCCAGATGCTAATTGGGGCTGTGAAGAACGCAGAGCACAGAGCACAGGTGTTCCATGTTCTCTGCAGCTCACACTCCTGCATAAACAAGCTGCAACTTTCTCCAGCATGGCAAGCTTCTGGGTGGTCTTAGGGCAGCCTTCAAAGAGAAACAAGGTGTACTTCTCTTTCCCAATCACTTGAAGACCTGGTTAGCATACAACTAGACTTTACTGTGGAATTTCTAATTACTGAGTCCCTAAATTTTCATTTGTAGGAGAACCTAAGTGATGAATTGACTGACCAAAGAGATGTTGAGAAAGTAAAGCTGGGAGATACAAGCCACATCTGTGTTAAGTTCCATGCCTATCTCTAAGCATTTCATCAACAACTGTTACTTAGGAAGGTGGAAGCAATTAACATGGTCCCCTAGCAATATGGAATCCAACAATTTCCTTAAAATTCTCGCTTTTGTAACCCCACTTGCTGATTTTTCTAAATGGCAAGCAGTTGCCAAAATTTTAGAACAGATTTATTCATTATTCTTTCAGCACAGAATGTCAGTACTTCTTCAGCACCGGGTACTGTGTTAGGTACTGTGCAGACCTCACCTAGTGTAATTCTCATAAGAACCCTGAAAAATAAGTATTATACTCATTTCATACGTGTGGTACATAGATTCAAGGAAAGCAAGAAACATGACAAGTGTTTCAGAATTACTCAGAAACAGAAATTATTCAAAACCAGATAGTTTGAGGCTGAGGATATAGCCCAGTGGCATAAGCACCTGCCTGGCAAGCACAGGGTCCTGAGTTTGATCCCCAGTACTGCAAAAATAAAGAAAAAACAGATTATTGACTCAAAAATCCATGTGGTTTATACTAAGCCATGTTGCCCCTTGCTTTCAAAATAAGCTCTACCACATAATCTTCCACTTGGAGGGGATCATGGGGCTTTACTTCTGATTCTGTGTTTATGGATCATCTTTTCTCTTTGCCTGTGATCGAGTGCCATTCAGGTCAGACAAAGCTACAACACCGTTGCCTTATCAAGGAAGAGGGTATCTACCTTTGTTTTCAAATGTTGTCCTTAAGAACACCCAGAATTCTAACCAGCCATGCCGGTTGTTATGGCTTGTGTTTAGATGTTCCTCCAAAGCCTCATGCAGTCATAGGTGGGGCTTTTTCAGGACGTCTGACTCCAGAGCATGTGATTGATTCATGGTGCAGTGTTAGAATTGAGGTTGCTAGGATTAAGGGTGGGTGATTATTAAGTCAGTGCATTGACTGGTTTGGCACCACCCTAATCCCAGTGGCCTGGGTACAATATAAAGGGAAGAAAGAGACTTGACTTGCTCCTTGCTTAATTTGCTACTTTCTGCCTGCTATGAACTGTTCCTCTCTGCAAGACCTGTCTGCCATGCCATGCTGCCTTGGAGCCAGGCAATTATCAACAGAAACCTCTACAAACTGTAAGCTAAGTAAACAAGAATACATGCAGATACTTTGCTGGTGAGTTGTTAGTTTCTCTCTGTCACCTGGACTTCAAACTTTCAGTTGAGCCAGGCGTGGTGGTGCACCCCTGTAATCCCAACACTTGGGAGACTAAAGCAGGAGGATCCCAGTGAGTTTGAGGCCAGCCTGGACTACATAGTGAGTTCAAGGCCAGCCTGCAATATCTAGTAAGCCCTGTCTCAAACGAAACAAAGCAAAACTTTCAGTTGGCATGAAGAGAATAAAAAGGGAAGGGAAAGTTGGTCTCTACTTAGTGGGACCCAAAAGAAGTGTTTTAGTAAGAAGCTAGGTTTATTTTAAGAAGCGGAGTCCTCTGGAAGTCAAAAATAGCTGTTATTGGTATTCATTGTATTTTGCTTTTCTTTTAGGCTTTCTTTCTCCACATTCATCTTCATAGCAAATTCTTTTGACCCTAAGGTTGGCTAACTCTAACTTCCTCCTGTTTTTGTAGATCGCACATGCAATCTACAAAAACAGAATTTTAATGGGACACAAACATGCTCAGTCACTTGTGTATTGTTCGTGGCTGTTTGCGTATCACAAAGGCAGGGTGAGGTAATTGCAAGGAAGGCTAGATGGCCCACAAACCTAAAACATTTACTTTCTGACCCTTTACAGAAGTAATTTGCCAGTGCTCTCAGCAGACCAAAAATATAACGAGGCTGCAGTCCAGCAGTGAATCTCTATGTCTAGACTTGAATGTGGAGGAATTTGGACTTGGATGGCTGGACTAGACCATCTTTACAGGCTCTTCCAACCCTGCATTTCAAGGACTTAAAAGTTCATCTATAAGTGCTCTAGAATCATGAAGCATGGTTTTCATTGTGGACACCATCTCTGCAGTTCTCTGAGAAATTAATTCTGATTTGATTTTTTCTAGTGCCTCGTTCAATTTCTTTGTTGTTACCGCTTCAGAGAGGCCAGGCGGGCGGCTTTCAGATTGTCCCACCTCACTGCCCCCTGGGTTTGCCTTTGGTGAACTGGATGTCTGGGGTTGCATCTTGTTTAAGGGCCTTCTCATTTTCTTCTTTTTTTAGCTTAATTCCTGGGGTGATGCTAGTAAATTGCCTATGGTGGGTTCCTTAAAAATTCATATATATATAATTTCTTTTCTTCATACAGCATGTGAGGTAGGACTAGGTCAGCGGATGTGGACTTATAGCAAATCTTGGAGTGCAATGAGGATGTTGAAAGCAGGCATTTCTGTTTTCTTAATTCCTTTTATGCTGATGCTCAAATATTGCAAACTCTGCACCCAGCACATGAGCTAAATCTTAAATAGTCTCTAAAGATGGTTTAAGCTGAATACATGGCAGTGAGCCATGTCTGATTATAGGGATATCAATCAACAAGTATTGGAGAGAAATCTATCTACATAATTGTATGGTTCTATTTGTCGATGTCTGTAAAATATTATTTGTATCTTCTGTGAAAATGCCCTCCAGTCATGGAAGCTTGTAATTATGTGAATATTTTATCAATTTATTTATTGACCATCAACATTACGCATACTGCTACATGAAACAATGGAGGAAATGTGGTCAGCACTCTGGAGGACTGCACTGCCTGGCTCTTGGACTCTTTCCTCGTGCCTCTGGACCTGCTGTAATGTTTTGATTGTTTTTAAAAGTGTTTCTGAGTAAAATGCATGCCTGAAAAATTATGGGTAATGTCAGAGTCCCAAAAGCCGGCCAAATTCCTTTTGCCTATCCTGGAAACTTTGGCTGTAATTTTAATTAGAAAACATATCTTTTGAAATTACAGTTTTTTTAAGCCATCTATATTCTCTATAGGTCTTCATTTGGCTTGCTGGTTAGTCACCTGGTCTTTTAACTTGAGCCAGACTTTCTCTGAATAGAAGAAGGATTTCAAAGGTAGATGTTTAAAGACATCTGATCCCTGATATTTTACTTAAATCATCACCTGCAGAGACATACACATTTAAACATGCTAATTTGGTATATTCTCAGCTATCTATGCTCAAACATATACTCGATTCAAATCATTCTCCTGACGAATTTAAAATTGTAACAGACATGTGGGTCACACAAGAGAAAGCAGAAAAATACATGTCAGCTTTACAATGATTTGTGTGAGGAGAAAAACGTCTTGTGATTTGAAAATGGGAAAGAGATCTTAGTTTGGAAAGGAAAAAGACATCATTCCAGAAGAAAAGGGATTTGTTTCACGTATGGACATTGAGAGCGGACTGACAGCATGACCCACGGGAGGGCAGGGCTCCCTGCGCGTCACACTGTGCAGGCCATTGTGAGCTCCTTGAGAGGGTGCTTCAGAAGTATTCTCAAGTCAACCGCTGTTTGAATGTTCTGTCTTCTGAGTCAGCAAAAAGAAGATTTTTTTTTAACCTATTTCTTTAGTATTTCCTCTCTTTTCTCCAGCTAAGAGTGTATAATAAAATCTTTTATGTTAGGTACTTAATGAGTATTTATCGATGAATGACTTCACTGTTTCAATCAATTTATCAGGATGTCTACTGAGATTACATGAACTTAAATTTATAAGCAAGAAAATTGTGGGAACAAAATTTATATGTTCTGGAGTTGTTTAAAACAGAACTTATGGAGTGATTATAAATGAATCCATTTAACTATATTTCATATTATAGCAGTTTGTTAATAGATTAATTAGCCTAATGACCCATTTGCTTGTGTAATGATTTTTAATTTTTTTCTAACAAGTAAAAGAATAACAAGAATTTGTGTTTTAGTGAAGCTTCTCAATATACAACTTGCTCTAGAGAAAGAAAAATTCTTTGGGCTTTTAAAAATTCAGACAGGTCACCAGTCTCAAAGATTTGAAAGAAATATTTTGGGGGATTTTTAGTGTTCTAATTATTTATTGGAAGGTTAAACTAAGCTGTCTTAGTTACTTTCTGGATGCAGGTACAAAATAGCTGCCCCCCCCACATGTTAAAGGAGGAAAGGTTTTAGTATATAGTCAGCTGGCTCCAAGCCAAGGTGGCATGGCAGAGGGACAACAGTCCATAGCAGGGCAGGCAGAAACCAGCATGCTCAAGGTAGGATACACGTGCGGACCATATCCATAGTCACCTATCTGTTCCATCAGGCATCACCTTCCAACATTCTACCCAGCTATAAATACATCTGCAGATTAATCCTGTACCACACACCAGTGACCCAGTCACCTCCCACAGGTCCCACCCATGAGCACATGAGCCTTTGAGGGGACATCTAGCTATAAGCCATAATGCCAGAATATTGCCTTTTTGTACTTTCCATAATGTACAGATTTTCTTTCTTGATAGAGAATGGATTATAATCAATTCACTTGGAATATTTGTGTGCGCAGAGGAGGAAGGTTCTTGTGCACATGTGACAGTGAGGGAATGCATTAATATGTGTAATGAAATGTATAATACAGGTATGAAGACATCTAATGGCTTTAATCTGTGGCTTTAATCTAATGGCTTTAATCTCAGCAATTTTGCTGAGAATTACAAAGCAGCATGTTGTGGGTAAATCCATAATACTAAAAATATTGGTTTTCAGGCTAATCAGATGTTTGGTGGACTGGTAGTCAGTGACTTCCTATGTGATAATCTACACACTGGTCTATCTCTTACAAAAATGATTTTCCCTCTCCCCAAAAGATCCATTTGTATTTCTCAGAACAGTCTTAAATGGCAGAAGGTGAATGAGCTTCTGTCATATTTGACAGCCCTATAGCTTTATAATGATAAATTCTTGCACTCCATGTAAAGCAAAAAGCCTCTTACAGTGTCTTTTTGGAGAATGTGAAGGATATTTTTAGTCATTGAACATTTCAATGTGATAGCATTAAAAACAAGTTTTCGCTTTAACGCCTAAAATGGCTTAGCTTTAACTCTTAGTAGAAGTATGAGTGAGGAGGTCAAAGAGAACCTGGCTATGCATAAAAAGGAAGGAGAGAGAAAAAGAGCATGTGTTTAAAAAATGAGTAAAAATGCAGAAGGCTGCATGAAGTAAATGAAAGCTGGCTGAGGAACTAGAACAGCTTAGGGCCACTAGTGTTTTGTGTATACTTTTGTATGTGGGTGCGTATCCTGGTAGGAGACAAAGAAGAAGGTAATTGTGTGTATATTCAAGGTAAAAGGTCCATCCTTCCCCAGAATTCAATTCTCCTAGCGTGTTTAGTAGCAAATAGTTTGTAATGGTAATAAGCAATTTCCGTGCTTGTTTCTTTGATGTTGCTCTTCGTATGTACCTTACCAAATGAAATGAAGCTCTGAGGACCACAGGTGGGGATGCAGCCTGACATGGCGATGACATCAGACAACTGCTTCTCCTCAGAGGTATTCAGTGGCCAGAGCCAGAGGCTGGTAGCAAGAGGCTGCTAGGACTGACCACTGGAAAAATGAAAGGTACTAGTCATCATTGCTACAGTACGGATATCTATCTCTATCTCTATTTGTCTATATCAATCTTTTTAAAATAAGGACATTAGCATCCACCAAAAGTAGGAAAAGGTTTCGAGAAAAAAACTCAAGTATTGCTTTACTTAGTTTCCCTTGGCAACTGGTGCGAGGTATGAGCTTTTAAATGGAACTTTATGTACTGTTCTGGTTTGTGTCTGCAGTGTCCCCCCAAATCCTCATGCAGCCACGGGGCGGGCTTCCGGGCTTTATGAGTGATCTGTGAACCAATGCTGGGATTATGGTTGTGCATGCTACATCCGCCCTGAGGCAGGTAGTTTGCAATATCAGGGAGGGAAAGAGGCTGCTTGCTGCCACTCCTCCCTTTTGCTCTTGTTGCTTTTGCTGTCTCCTGCCGCCATGAACATTTGCCCTCTGCCATGTGCCACCCTGCCTTGGAGCCAGCCAAGTATGGACCGAAACCTCCACAAACTGTGAGCTAAATGAAGTTTCCTTCCTTAATTCTAGGTGTCAGGTATTTTGTCTCAGCAATGAAAGAAAAGTAACCAAGACATCTATTTCCTTCCTTCCTTCCTTCCTTCCTTCCTTCCTTCTGTCTGCCCACCTGCCTGTCTGCCTGACTGTCTGTCTTTTTGAGACAGGGTCTCACTATGCTGCTCAGGCTGTCATTCAGCTCACTTTGTAGCCCAGGCTGGCCTCAGACACAAAATATTCCTCCTTCCTCAGACTCCCGAGTGCTGGGATTATAGGTGTGCACCACCATGCCCAGCTGTACTTTAAAAATGTGAGCTGTCTTATTCCAGAAGTCAGTATAGAGCTCAGACTTCATATTATCACCTGTCCTCCTCATACAGGTAACTAAACTCAAGATCCTCAGAAATTCTTCCTGGTAAACCTGTCTTCTTCTTTTTTTCTCTCCCTTTTTTGTTTTCACTTGGTTGTAGTCCATGCCTTTCTTCACTGACAGAAATCCTGCATCAAATACGGGGAATCAGGAAAAGGTTTTTTTCACCTCCATGAATTAGGTAGCAAACAGACATCTGGCAGCAAGGACTATGGAAAACTTCTCTACTTTTTTCTTCTCTTTTCCTTTCTCCTTCCTTCCTTCCTTTTTATTTTATCTCTCTTCTTCCTCCCTTCCTGCTTCTGCTTCTGTGTCTTTATCTTCATTTTCATCTTCTGTTTTGAAGGAGCCACTGTTTCCAGTGGAGGATATCAGCTATTTTCTTCTTGACCATACTGGAACCTTTCAAGATCTCCGCTGGGGATCTAACCAAATACTTAAAGGTCATTCCTATAAACAAAAGCATGATTTGCATTCACAAAATATTTTCAATAAGATCTTTTACGGGTCAAGATTCTGACCAGCGGCTTGCCATCTTATATTTTCTAATATTATTCTGTCAAATATAAGTTCTGTCAACACAGGTGGAAAGAGCATTTGAAAATTCTGAACATATACAAATCAGTGAGCCAGATGACATGAATTCTGACGTCTGGAGGGAATTTGCCAATGCAGCCTTGCAAATAAGTACCCAAAACAGAGAACCTTCACAATGCAACATTATAAAGCTGCCCTCCATTCCAAGAAGTATGCAGTTGTTAAAAAAAAAAAAAATAAAACCAACATTTTCTTAGACTCTCTTGATATACACTTTCATCTTGAACAGTTTATCATTTACAAAGCAACACATAGGAACTTGCCCTAAAAGCAAAAGTAAAAGACAGCATACCATCAAGAAAGAGCAAAAATAATTAAAAAACAAAGATTTTCAGGATGATAAATATTTTTCTAAAGAATATAAGAAACTCTGTAATTTATTATCTTCTGAGGGTGGCTTCAAGATCTAGAAAAAGAAAAAAATCACATGTGAGGTACAGCTGAAGGGTCCAAGAAAGATATTTTAGGACGATACACTAGAATGGCTTTGCCTCTGGTTCTGTCTTTAACCTCATCTACGAAAACAATCCAAGAACACATGGGCAAAGCCTAAGCTTTCTCTCTCTCTCTCTCTCTCTCTCTCTCTCCCTCCTTTTCCTTCTCTCGCTCCCTTCTGTCCTCTTTCCCTCCCTCCCTTCCTTCTTCCCTTCATCCCTCTTTCCTTTCTTTCTCCTTCCTTGCCTTTCTCCCTCCTTTTCTTCCTTCCTCTCCCCTTCCTCCCTTCCTCTCTCTCTCTCCCTTTCTATCTCTAAGCAGGACTTAAACTCCCTCCTTTAGCAGTGCAGGCTGGCCTTGAACTTATGCTCTTTCTGCCTCCGCCTGCTTAGCACTGGGACAACAGACACGTGCCGCCACACCAAGTTACTTATCTTTTCTTTGGATAGTGTGATGAATTGAAAATGGCTTCAAATTCTTTGACACTCCTTCCATTGAGAGGTAGGGTCTATATCCCTGCTCTTGATCTGGCTGACCTATGACTGCTCTGCTCAAAGGGTAGGGCAGAAGCAGTATGTGGGCTTACCTTTTAAGAGGACCAACAACTTCCCTGCTGATGTCTGGAAAGCCAGCCACCATGTAACATGATGAACTACCCTAAGTCTGCCACGTCATATGGAAACCCAAGCTGGGCCAGTGGGAAGGCTGCATCTGTGTGGACACACACACACACACACACACACACACACACACACACACACACACAAAACCATGGGGGGGCAGAGAGACAGAGACAGAGAGAGGGATCTTCCAATCACCTGGCATCGTGGAATGCGCACTACATGTATAATTGAAGAAGCCACCTTGGACATTCCCATATTCCAGTGTCACAAGATGCCATACGAGGGAGAGTTAAAAAAATCCAAGAAATATCCAGGACGAAGGCTTGAGACACAGGGCCCCAGTTGAGCTGGCCCAGCCACTTGCAACATTCCAGCCATCCCTGTGGAGGCCTCAGGTACCTTGTAGCAGAGCCAATCATCTTTGCATGCCTTGTTTGAATTTCTGCCTTACAAAACTGTACCTTTAATGAAATGGAGCTGTTGTACCATCTTCGTCCTACCTCCTTGAAACTTCTTGTTGTAGGCAAATGTGATCCTGTGGATAGTTTAGGAATCTTCTTTTCCTCTTTCCTCTTCTCAACCTTTTAATCTATCCTTTTTCTGCAATAAGCACATGTTTTAATACAATTTTTAAAAGTATCATGTGTGTATAAGAGTAACATAGTGGTTGAGAAGAAAATATTAATTTAATCTACATTAGGTGAGAATTGATTTTTCTTCCCTAATCTATTTTCTACTGAGGGAGAAACACAGATCCTGAATTACTGGACTGACCAGTCGTCCCCTGTGCTCCTGCATTTTGTGCACAGAGACAGCTTCTAACACTTGGGTGCTGGTGATGTGGTCTCAAACATCATTGTAAAGACCTGCCCTGGTGAACCGGCCCCTACATAAGCTATTCTCTAGTTCTCAGGCTAAGATGGAACTAAACTAAAATTTCTCTTTCTACTTGGCCTTCCAATGGCAAGCAGCACAGTAAAATTAATTTGAAAAAGAAAAGCCCGTATCTCCTTAGGCTTGCAGTAATGCTGGGCTAATTCAAAAGTTTCTGCCCTTTTTTGCCTAGACTGAATCTGACGTCTGCATGGCTGGACTAGAGGAGGTCCTTCCTGCAGAATCACTCCCTCCAACAGAGAAGCGCTCCCACTGGTATAACCTGCAAGCCCCCTGCTCTTCCTCTACTGACGTGTCTCTGCTGGCATCACAGTGCAGGTCTGTGGGTACCAGTTCTTCCTGACTGTGATGCGTGAGCTATTACCTCTTCTCGATCCTACTTCCTGCTGGTCACACTGCTGAAATTTCAAGGGGCTCAATTCATAATACACCCCCTTAGAGAAACTGATACAGCCATTTGCTTTTCCTCAGGTTATCAAAGCTTTCGGATCAACCCATCTTTGCCTATTTGAAGAATCATACATCTAAATGTAAAAACAAAAACCAAACAAACAAAAAACCACTATTCTTCCATTTTCTTTTCTAGATCCTTTATTGAAGCATATTCTTTTCAGATCTTCAAATTCAAAAGTGAAAATTCTCTTAGTAATGGACGCAGCTGTTGCAATGTGCAGGAAACACCTTTGGGAACTGTGATTGCTTTTCTAAGCCTGAGCTGATGAGCCCAGTGTAACCTTGTGGGAACTGATGCAGAGAACCATGTCTCAGATAGGCCTCTTCTCAGAGAGTAGGAAGCAGCCTGAGCCATGGCACTTCCTGACACAGTTGATATTAACATATATTACAGTCATCACAAACCACTGTGACTGCTTGCGTGCGAATGGGCTACATTAAAGTACCTCCACGACTTATTCTTTGAATACCTGGCACCCAGTATAGTTTGACAGTGGGCTTTAAGTAATGTTTACGAAAAAAAAGTAATGTTTATGAGGGAATACACGAATGACTTAGGACCACATCACTGATTCAAAGGGCTCCTCAGATAAAAGCATCATGGGAAACAGAGCATTGTTAATTACTGTGCTTATCTTTCTTCAGGTTAATTTTATTTAAAATAATATAACACAAGGAAAACTGTGCAATGGCCCTGTTGTGCAGGACTACCTCCAGTCTCTGAGCACGTCTCAGAGGAACACTGCCTGCCTGTTATGGTTTAGAGAAACAATATCCTCCCGAAGTCCGGTGCTTGTAGGAGATGATTGGGTCACGACGGAGCTATAACCCTCAGTGATGTCGTCTACTGAAGAGTATGATAGCTAAAAGCGCTGTAGGGAGCCGAGGCCTCAGAGGAAGAGGCGGGCCACTGGGGGCTGGCCTGAGAGGGTGTGTTCTTATCCCTGGCCCCTCCTTTCCTTTCTGTCCTTGCTAGCCCCAAAGTGAAATTCTTCTCGCCTTGGAGCTTACGTCCCAGTGACCAAAGCCGTGAGCTGAAGTAAACGTTGGCTCCTTTAAGGTGTGAGTGCCGGGTATCGCGTCTCAGCACCAGGCACACGGCTGAGAAAATGCCTTCATGGCAAGGGCATCTGAAGTGAATCTGTGCCCGTCAGATCACATTCTCCCATTGCTTTCAACTGGATTTTGGAGCCATTTCAAGTTTATGCTGAAGAGGTAGCTTGAGTTTCAGGATGTTTGCCCTTCAGGAAGTCAGTCTTCAGAATCTTTTTGTAATGTAAATTTTCACCCCCTCATTTATATATTGTTACATTTGGGTTTTACTATATTGTATCTCGCTGTCTTAAAGGAAGGCACATGTGAATTAGCTTTTGGGATAAAAAGAGTATAAAGAAAATTGATTGTGAACAAAACATCTGATATAGTTTTACTTGCAAAGTTCAGATACGCTGAATGGGATCAAGGTGGCGTGGTTTGCAACGTGGCTAAAATGTCTACATGGAGAAATCAGTAGTAGGGAAGGTCTTGTTCCACATTTCCTTGTGTGTGTCTCCTCAGATATGCCCCATATGTACACATACATTGGGGAAAACCCTTGTCTCTGCCCTGGAATCATTACTGTCCCAAACTTTCTTCAATTTTACGATAATGCCCACTCTTTCCAACATTCACTTATTTAAGCAGATGTAACTTTGTCTTTTCCAAATAAGGAAAAGGACTGAATTTAAAGAGGAGTGAAATTCAGCTTGCTGCTGTGAGTATGCTTTGAAAACTCTCTTCTCTGGCCCTGCAAAGACCACTTACTACACCTTCCCATCATGCTTTGTCCTCTCAACTATATCATCAAATTTTGCCCAGTGCCTGCAAGGAGGCCAGGCAGTGTTAAGTGGTGGAGGATGCTGTCCTTACCCTCACTGAACATAGAGTCCGAGGGACACTTGACTAAATTAACCAGTCACATCAAGTAAGAGAACCAGTGACTGTCCAGGTGACAGGCTTGCCTCAGTTAGAGGGGAGGCTCACACACAGCCTGTTCATCCTGTGTTTGCCTATGTACGTCTTCCTAGAATTTTCTTCCATGATACTGGATTTGCCTCACGGGACCACAGAGGAAGAAGGATATCTCATCTTCAGGAAGAATCAGATTTCAGAACACAGTCCATTTCTTCCTTTGAGCAATCTTTCTTCCAAGAGATAGAAAAGGCAGTGATGCTAAGAACAGGCGTTGGGGAAACCTGTTCAAAAGGTGCCACTTCTGCTTATAATGCATTCAGTCAAACTCATTCGTACCTGAGCCTCTGCGGAAAGAACATCTGGAAGCAGAATGCATTCTGGGGAGCCTTCCATCCTCCTGAAATGTGCAGGCACCATTGCTTTGAAAGAGTATGCCTCTCGGGGCTGGGGATATAGCTCAGTGGAATAAGCGCTTGCCTAGCAAGTGCAGGGTCCTGAGTTCGATCCCCAGTACCGCAAAAAAAAAAAAAAAAAAGAAAGAAAGAAAGAAAGAGTATGCCTCTCACACAGTTCTGTGCCCAGAGGTGAGCAGAACTACGTCAGCCTTGTTTTCAAGGAAAAATATGAATTTTAATTCATCACACAAAAAGGCAAGACAATGCTTTTACCTTTTTTTAAAATCAAATTAAAATCTAATTCTGGCCCTTTTCTCACAATACTGGTGAAAAGTTCAATGTCTTTATTCAGTGTTGCCTTCTCAGGGTCACAGAAAGGTAGGACTGCAGTGGACAGCGTATTCTGTGGGTCCCAGAAACTGAGGTCGTGTGGAAGCACACCCAGAGCTGGAGTCCAGAGGCCCCGCGATGTCGTTGGGGTCTCAGCATTCCCTTGTCTTTCCGCTCTGTCACCTTTTCTTGTGTGCATTATCAGTGATACAGTGTGGCCACTCGAGTCCCAGTCGTTATATCTATGTTTCAGGCAGGAAGAAGGAGAAAGACAGGGGCCAAAGAGCGGCCCTTTCCAGATGAGGCGCTGTCTTTTCAATAGCTGTCGTAAAATTTATTTGCGAAGAATTCCATCCATATCTCACTGGCCAAACCTTTCCTCACTGGAGACTGGAAAAATAGACTTAGCTGGACACAGTGCTGCTCAAAAAAGAAAAAATAAAATTCAAAGTTTATTGCTAAAAAGGAAAGGAAAATGTAGGTGATAGAAAACATGGTCTCTGCCCACTGTCATTATCGCTAGTCTGTGCATCTGTAGTGCTTCATAATGATAGAAATCTCATGAGAACCGAGTGCTCATTTCAGGCTATGAAAATCTTCTTACATCAAACGTATGCCTCACTCAAACTACATCATCTGCAAATGTGATGTGCGTGAGGCTGCGGAAAGGCTCTTTCCGACTGTAGACCAGTCCGTAAAACGATGGTCACAATCTATCTCCAAATATTTTCCCCTGAGGCTTTCACCTTCCAAGTGTCCCATCTCCTATTCATGACTTTGAAACCTCTGCTTGTTCTTTTTGCATGGACTTCTGCTAGAGAGATGTCATTTTTATTCACACACACACACACACACACACACACACACACACACACGTGTACACACACAGTTCTTTATTCCTCCTTCCATTTTAGCAACTATAAATGGGTATATTATTTGAACATCACCTGCTTCCATTTAAATACTATGTTTGCTTTCCTCTTTTATAGAAAATCTTAACTAAAGTAAGAAATCATTGCATAATATATACATATATAAAATTTAACACTGTATCCTGTAAATATATACAATTATTTTTAATGGGAGAAGTTTAAATGTGCAATTATTAAATATGATGCTACTCTAGGATTTTGACCAAAAAAGACTTAAACATAATGTATGAATTATGATTCTAATTCTCTACTTTGGAAATTGAACATAAAAATATAAATTCATGACTACACTTTGGACAAAAAATTACATAACATTTAATTCACTTTTTAAAAATTTAAAAAGAAATTGTTTTAATACTTTGTTTTCTTGCCAAGCCCTTTGTATCAGCCTGATAAATTTACTACACATGTATTTGAAGGATGTTTGTACAAAATAAATAAAACTCCAACTAAAGAGACAAAGAACAGCAAAAAACAAGAAATATTTCTGTGGCATCAACTTTGCCATGTCAATTTTGCTCTTGTCTGCTTTCAAGGGCTTTGGAGTAATCTTTCTAAATAAATATGTCATTTCTGTGGATTAGAAATTGTGCTTGGGTGTATCATCCTCTGAGTGGGAAGAGTTATTCAGAAACTTCTTTTTTAAATTGAGAATTGAATAGTTGTGCTAATGATCTTGTTTCTGATTTCAAAAGTTTTTTAATATGGAAATAATGACACTAACACCTATAACCCAACAACAAAGGGTTACTTTGGATCTTAAAACTGGCACCATAGAGTGGGAGAAACGTGTTGTTCTCACTGATTCCAGCTTGCTCGCACTCTCTTTCTTTCTCCCTGCTTTACTCACAAAATATTCTTTCAGCTCCTTTTCTCCCACAATAGGAATTGATGGCCCTTTGCTACATTTTAAAATCTGTACACTCTCTGGTGAGGGTAAAGGGGCCCAGACTTCTCCCTGAGGGGAAGGGAAATTCTTCGCATTCCTTCTTCATGAATCAGACACACACACATACACACACACACACACACACACACACACACATGCACACTCATACACACAATTTTGGTTTGTCAGTGGCTCTTTGGTGAGATACCCTGTCATAGGCAGAACTTCCTAGTCATGAACTCTTCCAGTTATTCACTGTGTATGTTTGGGTACATAGGAAACTTATGGGTGCCCTGGTTTCCTCATCCGTTAAATGGGGACCGGTGACACCTACAGCACAGGGTTTTAGGGCTAAGGGGATACCTGATGTGTGCAACATCCAATAGTGGGAGAGCCTCACCAAAGAGGAGGTAAGGTGAGCTGGTCATCATTTTGTACTTCCCTGTCTCTGTGTTTATGCCTAAGCTTTACTGTGGTAGTTGGCAGCATGCTGCCTTGTAATTATCATAAGAAACACAGCACTGACCCATGGCACCTGTAGGCAGTGGGGCCTGTGTGCAGTGGCAAGGGCAGCGAAGAGTGTGTTGAATGAGTTTCATGTGCCAAACGCTGTCCAGATGTCAGCACTTTAGTTTCTCACCACTTACCTGAGGGAACAGGGTTGCTCCGATTTTGAGCAACGTGAAGTTCAAGGCAGTTAACTTGGTCTCCCTGTGCAGAGGAGGCTCCTATCAGGTAGCTTCCAAAAATAGTACCAAAGATTCCCACTCCCAGTACACAGGAGTGTCTGCATTATGTGTGACCACTTTCCCTGGAGCGTGGAGTCCTGAGAATATGACAGGACTCACGGCTGTGATTATACTACAATATTTAAGACTATTTTGCGGAAATTGGGGAAATTCTGCAGCTGGCTTTGAAGACACTGGCTGTCAGAAGAAGACCAGATAATTGAGACAGGAAGCTAAGCATGATTCCTGGGTAGGAACCGGCAGTAAACAGGGACCTCGGTCCTCTAAAAGCAAGGTACTGGATTCTGACAACCCTCTGTGGGAGGTTGGGAGAAGACCTGAGGTTCAGATGAGAAACACAGCATGGCCAGTATCTTGACTATCTTGACTTCATCTTTGTGAAATGCTGTGCAACTATTCCTGGATTTCTGATGGAAAGATCTTGTGAAATAAAACATAGGTGTTGTTTTAAGATGATAAATTAGTGGGGATTTGTTATCCTGCAATAGAAAACTAACATGTATTCCTTCTACTAAGCTCTGTTGGACCCAAAGTCAAGTGATAGCAGGTTCAGATTCCATATGCTACAATACCAGGTATCAGCCCAGAACTGAGACAATTTGTTTTCAGAAAGAACCCAATAATATTGTGTCTCCTACCTGAAAGAGAGACTTGAAGCATATCCAAAATGGTGGACATGAATGTTCTTACAGAATACATAGTGCTATAAAGGGTGACACAGACTGAGTATCCCTTACCCAAAATCCTTGGGATGAAAAGTGTTTCAGATGTTGGCAGTTTTTGAAATTTGAAACATGTGCATAACTTTACCAGTTGAGCATCTGAAACTTTCGTTTCATATTTTGGAGCAGTTTGGATTTCAGATTTTTGGATTAGGGATGCCTACCTGGTGCTCAAAATGTTGAACAAACAACCCAGGACAGAGGGCAAAACATTGGGAAAAATGCTGGTCACAAACAATAGTGTCACACTGGGTAACTGGGGATGTTTTTTCTAAGGCAGATTGGAAAAATATTTTGAAGTTAAAATATCCATATATTTAAGGCCAGGATAGGGTCAGACAGAGGAAGGTCAACTTCATGAAGGAGGCATCTCTATTCAACAACTCCATCTCTGGATGTCTCACAGTTTTATTTAAAGTCCATTTTCTTTAAAATTTCTTACATTTTCAACAATCAACATGATATTCATATTCCTAAAATTTGTATAAATCTCTCCCTTACACTTCCCTTACTTCTAAGAAACAGTGATTAGCTCTTCCCTAAGTCTGCTTTAAAGACAATGGAGAGATTATTCAGTACTCAAATGTAAACCATTCAACAAGAAGCGCGCGGTTGTTCCTTTTCTACTCTCATTCACATTTACTCTATTTGACTGTGTAGATGCAGATTTTGACTTCCAAATTCTACCTTTCTCTTGCAAATATTTTTGTTTTTTTCCTGCAGGTACTTTTGTTTCTTAGGCTGAAGTTTCTCAAAGCGTCTAAGTTGCTTTAGTGGCTTAATTGTAGAGTAGCATATTTAAAAGTCATTATGTTCATTGTCTATTAAATGAAGCCCAGAACAGTTTAAAAATTGGGTGAGGCATTTTTGCAAAAGCATTTATAATGTGGGCTGCCAAGGAATGTGCACCTGCAGGAGCTTCTTTGTCTAATCTGACTTGTACTTGAAAATATATTAAGGGTGGATACCTGTGAAGAGGAATCAATTTGATCTCCAAGAATCACAAGCACTGGAGAGGAGAACACATCAGATTTGAACGTGCAGACACTACTGGTCCTAAGAAGTGTTAGTACTTAAGAAGAAGCTCTTTTGTAATGAAATAAACTATCTTGCCTTGGACTGCAACTGCCGTCTCACTCGTTAACATCTTTTGCAAGGTAGATCCTAAAAGGGAGTTTATTAATAAATGTTTAACAAGCTGTGGCCAGGGAAGCCTGATTTGCTGTATTTGGCAGTTTCCTTGGTGTAAATAATCCCACCAGAGCCCATTTCAAGCTACCAAAGTTGGTAACTGAATGCATAATTGGAAAAAATGTGCAGTAGCACAAATATAGTACTTTTTACCATACAGATACAATAGACACAAATAAAATCTCAAGAGTGTAGCTAATAATAAAATGAAGTAAAATAATTAGGAAGCGATGATATTTATATAAAGTCATTGCTGCTTGTCTGCAAAGGATTGGCTCCAAGACCCCCAGAGGATACCCAAATTCAAGGATGCTCAAGTGCCTTATGTAAATTGGCACAGTATTTGCATATAACCTGACACAGCATCCTACATACTTTAAATCATCTCTTAATCACTTATACTGTTTAACACACTGTAACGCTGTATAAATTGCTGCTACACTGTATTATTTAGGGGGTATGACAAGAAAATATGGTCTCTGTGTTCAGGACAAACATAACTATTTCAAAAAATATTTTCCAAGGTTGGTCATATCTGCAGATGCTGAGCCAGAGGCTCCAAAACCCACAGCTATGGAAGTCCTGTTGTGTTTATCTTTCTGTTTAGCACGATTTATTTAGTTGTATCTTTTTATCATTTAAATCTAAATCATGGTAATGGTTAAGAAGTTCCTGCATACCACCGAGCCTGAGTTAAGAGATGGATGTTGAAAGTAGGGTCATTTGCTTCTGTCTGGGTGAGGGCACCATAGTCCAAGAATAACCCAGTGGGTTTCCAGCACTTTACACTAAAAGACATGGTGCTAGATCGCTATGTGCTGCTTGCAAAGGAGGGACTGTAGGTGTCTCTGCCTGCCAGAAACATCTCCTTTAAGTTGAATTGGTGCCAGAGAGGAAACATTTCCATAAAAAATTTTTTTGGATTGTACTCCAATGCAAGTCACTTCAATAGGATCTCTCAGGGAGCTTACACGTGCTCCCTGGAGCTAGGCCGTAAGAGCAGGGTCTGACACTTCGTTGAAAATGGCAAGTGTAATGTCTGTGGTTTAGCCGTGCCACTGTGTCTGGTTGCAGAGTAAGAGAGAAGGCCCTGGGGCAAACTTCACCTCCACTGATAAATGGGGAAAGGTAAGTGCTTGCTGGAGCTCAGGTGCAGACTGTGGAAAAAGGAGCAAGTCTGAGAGCCTTAAAAGGGCTCTCACAAAAGAGGCTGTGACTACCTGGCAGAACAGTGTGACCCTAACGAAGGTACGGGTGTCCCAAATCCCTCCAAAAGGGCAGAGTTAATAAGGCAGCTGACTGTCATGATGGCAGCAGTCAAAGCCTCGGGGCCAGGCATCGCCAAGGAACCCACAATAGTCTTGCCCAAGAGAAGGGATGATTGTTGACCACTTGCCAACATTGACCACAAGCCCAGGTCTCAGCTCTTCCTTTCACCTCTCTGCACTCTGACCCAGGCCTCAAACCGTAGTGGAAGGAGCAGGAGGGAGAAGGCAAGCAAAGGAGAATAAAAACACCAATGGCTTTGACCCACTGAAGTTTACATGGAAAGGTTTAAGTTGGACAAAAGTTTGCTGTTTTGATTATGAGAGCAGACTCTGGACCGTAGGCATGTGATTATTGCCCTGGATGGTTTTTAATGCTAAAATGAAATGACAATTTGCTTAAAGCCCAAAAGAAACGGGAAAAACTGGACAAACTCCCCCAGTGTTTCATCTTGGGGAGGGGAGAGGAGGGATCTGGAAAACAAATTTGAAGAGCATGGGGAGAACAACCTTGGAAGCTCAGTTTCCCCCAGAGCTTAGCGATACAGAAGCCATCTCCCAGCCAATCACATCTGTAGCTCTTGAAGGTTTGCTGAATATATGGGGTCTTTCAAACACCTAACAAATTACTACCTAAAAGGATGAGGAAGATAAGTTACATTTGTTAGTAAAGGACCTTTTTGAAGGACAACTACAATAAGAATTTAGAGCAATTTTGAAATTAAATACTGATGAACTTCTTAAAGAGCCTTGTGATTGGGTGCCAAGCTGGTGCTTAATTCTGGTTGGCAGATAGCAGGCCTTAAAGAAAGATAATAGGGAAGGTAAGCTGAGTTATAAAAATTAGAGGCAGTATCATTTCCCACCAGCTACCCAGTCACCAACACAGGAAGTGACTCCAAGTAAGGACTCCAAGAATAAAGACTAAAAGTATTGAGATTATTGTCCACTAATGGAACACAAAACATCTGGTCTCTTTCATATTACTGTGGTTACTTTTCCTTTGGAACTCTACAAAGGGCACAGCTATAGAATTCTAGAATTCCTGGGACCCTGAGGATTGACCCCTGGGCCTTTGCACTGAGCTACGGCCTCAGCTCCCTTTATTTATATTTATATTTATGTTATTTATATTTTTTGAGATAGGGTTTTGCTAAGTTGCTAGTTTGTGCAGAAGTGTCAGACCCAGCTCAGACTTGCAGTCCTCCTGCATCAGCCTCCCGGGGGCCTAGGACTATAGGCATGTTCCACCGTGCCCAGCTTTCCCGCTTGACTTCACGAATGTATGTGTAGGTGCAGACTGGAGGGGTTATTCGGGGAAGATGGGCTAGGAATCACAGTAGAACTTGCAAGTCCCGTGAAAAGGCCCATGTCTATCCCAATTCACTGGTAGGTATTATATTAGTAAGAACGACAAAAAAAAAAAAAAAGAAAAAAAGAACGACAAAACCCAGGAAGCCAGGGAGTTACTAGGCAAGGTACCACACTCCTCCCAGGGCGGATATGTCGCCGAGCAGAAGCTGTTATGCAGACTGTGTTGTCCACAGAAGGAAGCACACTGGTAACAACCATGCAGAAGCAGAAAGAGAAAAGAAGGAAGGTGACACAAAACATGGTTAGGAAACCACTGGAAAATTAGGGAGAAAGAAGAAAACGAAGGAAGGACATGATGAGTCAAAGGCTACAGAGCCAAATGCTACAACAAATAGCTCTGTCACTCTGCCGCGATGTCAGGAGCAATGGGGAGCAGGGAGGGGTCGGGTGAACTGAAGAATGGCAGGAGAAAGAGGACCTGGAAGCTGAAACAGCCAAGTGCTGTCACACTCTGATTTTTCAAGTTGTCAGTGAATACTGGAAGTTGAAAACACCGACCCAGGTGTGGTGGCACACGCCTGCAATCCCAGCACTCAGGAGGCTGAGGCAGGAGGAGCGCCCTGATTTCAAAGCCAGTGTGTACTCCATAGGAAGTTCAAGGCCAGCCTGAAATACATAATGAGACTGCCTCAGAAAACAAAGAAACGAACAGTTAAAAATGCTATGCTGACCAAGTAACGCGTGGGTGCTGTATGATCCAATAGATTTGAGTGACACATTTTTCAGCCAGTATTATCACTACTACCAGTAAAAATAATAATTCAGTATGGTTCAGATTCCTTCGTAGAGGCTACTAGGACTTAGAAGTAAATCTCTCAGAAATGTTAACTCTTTTGATTCAAAATGATACACAGCATCACATGGACATTAGAAGATTCCAATGTGAATTTCACAGCTTTTTGTTTTTTGTGTTTCAGAAGCAAAAATAGTGGATGTGTAGATAGCTCTAAGGAGCTGTCCTCCATTTGTCTTGACCATAACCCTTCACCATCTAAGGAGGGACCTGGATTGGAGACCAAGTCAAGCAGGGCCTTGTAGGTTCTAAGAAGAAGAATATGCGGTACCCGGAAACATTTATGGCCGCACTTGGGAAGTTGGACTTGTTCATTAGCCGCCAGAGCCCTGTGCCTCCCACTGCCACCTGCCCAGAAGGATGCAGCCTGTCATCCGGAGAATGTTTGCCATGTGTCTTTGCCAGCTGCATGACTGAAGCAAAAGTCTCTAAGGAACCTCGTTCTTTCTCTTCCAGGAAGGCTGCTCCACTGATATCATAAAATCTTCTTCCAGGCATGACTGAAATGTCCTACCAGGTAAACATTTTCTTAAATTTTACTGATTTTTAATTCTTTCTTTTTTAAAATATCGGGCACAAAAAGTAACTTACTCTTTTGAAAAAGGTAACTAGCAAATACTGGATATGAGAACATGACCTCATTTTTCCAGATGCTAAGACAGGATAGAGAACATTCCCAAGAAGTTACTGAAGGCAAATCAGGTTGAGAAAAGAAAAGTTTGAAGCGGTGAAGAGCAGCAAAGGAAGGACAAAAGCAAAATGTGCTTATTTTACTGTTTTCCCTACAGTCAGCCTTGTATTTTACATCTTAGGAACTGAGGTCATTGTATATCAAACAAATTGCTATGACCACCATAAAATGTACACAAACACATGTACACTAACGCATTTAATAAAAATAGGATTTTTTTGGTAAGGAAAACTTGTATTTTCTAGCAAATGATGCTAGAACATCTTATCTGAAAATTTTAAGAATACTTGCAGACAGAGTGTTTATAGGTAAAATCCCTTTTAAAAAGTTTTGGTGATACATGCCTGTCATCCCAGCATGTAAGGAGGCTGAGGCAGAAGGACTGAAAGTGTGAGTCCTGCTTGGGCAACTTACTGTGGCCTGTCTTGAAATTTAAAAAAATTAATAAATACATCAGTAAAAAGGGCTGAGAATGTAGCTCAGGGTTGGAGGCTCTCAGTTCAATCCCTAGTGCCACCAAAAATGAAAATAAGAAGTATCTTTGTGGATGTTTCAAATCCTTTAGTCACAGTGGAATGAGGACTTGATGGCTATCATGAAATGATCACTAGAAAGAAACATGTTTTCTCAGCTTTGAAGCCTTGGAATTGAAATAGACAATATGTCTGATGGCCAGTGCCTCTTTGATGCTCTGATCCCACAGGCCCAATAACCAAACCAGTTATATAGTTGGAGACCAGAGAAATGACCACAGAGAGGGTGTGCAATCCCAGAAGCCACCACCCCCACCAGAGCCAGACCTGGACCAGGACTCCATCTCTGACCCTAACTGACCACATGTTTATGGGGAGCAAAGCAATGCCTGGGGTCTCTGGGTAATAATGTCTCCTTTCCCTGGGAAATGACCATAGAGTTCTTTTTCTGTGATTGTGGGGACTGAACCCAGGGCCTTCACTCTGAGGTACATCCCCAGCCTTTTTAATCTATCTTTTATTTTGAGCCAGGATCTCCCTAAGTTGCTAAGTTGCCCAGGTTGGGCTCGAGTGTGGAATCCTCCTGCTTCTGCCTGCAAGAATGTTGGGATTGTTGTCATGTACTACTACAACTGGCTGGCCACAGGATGCTTTAGGAAAGGGCAGGGGAGTCATTACGATTCCATGTGCTGTGGTGCATTGTGAGGTCCTCTCGCTGGGGTCTTAGCTTAGTTTAGTCTCTCGGCACCGGGTTCACAAACTGGTGAAGATTCAGGAACACCTTACTGGGGTGACTGCCCTTAGTCCCCTGAGCATCCACCCTTCTCTGCTTTTGATTTTATGGGCTGAGTAGTAGCCTTGCTGGCTTCCCACAGTTTTGCCCTTAGAGACACTGTGTTGTGTTAACAGGTGTGTAATCTCTGGAGCAGCAGACCCCTCCTCATACCTCTATATGCTATTTTCTCGCACTGTGATAACAGGGTCTACGTGCGGTCTCAGCATCATCAAAACAACCTACAATGTATCTCCTCGTATTATCCCTACCCACAGGGGCAGCAACCGCTGAACTGCTTGAGGATGCTGATGTCCCACTTACAAACACATTCCTTGTTGCTTGGCAAATGATGCTTCATTTGAGGCTTCCTGTGAATCTGGGGCCACTGGTAGTTTTCCATCCTTTCCATGTATACCCATCCTGGCATTCCTATTTCCCCCAGCTTTTAAGCCTCTTCATGCTGTCTGTGATGGCAACTGTAGCAGGTCTATACCTAGTGTGCTCCCCTTGTCCTAGGAGTCATCTCAGTACATAGTATGTTTGGTCCATCTCCCAGAGCCCTGCTGGGGTGTGAAATCCTATACCCTGGGTACATTGCCTGCTGTCAAAGTTTGTATCCCATCAGCCTTGATCAAGCACTTGCAGAATCCAGACCTGTGTGCTTCTATCTGAGTCCTGCTGGACCATCAGTTCTTTGCAAGTCTCATCCCTTTCCTTCCTTGTCAGCTTCAGTATCCTTAACTGGAAAAGGATGTCCCAGGTCATGTTCAGTGGGTTCAGGGAAATCTGGGAACTCATGATTCTTGTGTGCACTCACTCAGATATCCCATCCACATGCCAGCACCTCAGTCCATGCACTGACACTGGAGTGACACGTCTACCTTGCTCAGGACCTTAACCTTTTGAGCTCTGCTACTGTTAGGAAGAAGTTCTGTCTGGTCCTTGGCTTTCTCTACCCTCATGGCGGGAGATGAGTGCCTCTTTCTTCTACTATGGATATTCTGGCTTCACTCTTCGTTTCCCTTAGCTTTTTGTCGGTTAGTCACGCTTGGGTTTCTGTGTTTCATATTTTTCCCCAGACTGTCAGTGGCGCTCAGGAATAGCCAGCCAAATCCACCACCCTTTGACTTCTTTTTCTCGCAGATTCCTCTAACTCTTATAGTAGCACATTGGACTCCCTTCCACGGCTCCCCAGTACACCATCTTCGATAGCTGGGATGTGGAACTGTCCCCCAAAGCCATGCATTGAAGGCTTGGTCCTCATGGAGCCACTGCTGAGAGGTGCTGTAGGTCTTCCCAAGGTGGGGCTTCTAATGAGAAGTCATTAGAAGCTCATTTGTCATGTGGGGATTTGTAGGACCACAGTTTTGCTGTACCCTCAACTACCATGATGTACACCCTTATGCAATGTCCAAAGTCATGGGCCCCTTGGTTTTTAGACTGGAATCTTCGGTACCTTGAACCAAAATAAATGATTTTTCATTTTAAGTTGATTACTTCAGGCATTTCATTAGAGTGATGGAGACCTGAGTTGTATCCCATCTCAGTTCACCACTGGCAAAGGTTTTAATGATTGCACTGGTTCTTTATACCAGAGATTACCTGGGCATGATTTACCCCAATGGTGGGATTTGAACCAAGAGCTCCAAACTCCACCCCAGCACTGTCTTCCTCAACCATTCCTGGTAGTAACTATCACTGGTGAAGTTCCCCAGGAGGCAGCCTCTGATACAGGGATTAGAATTCAAGTTTATGATGGATATCTCAGGATCTCTACTTTCAGAGAAGAGCTAAGTATCACAGTGTTTCTTCATTACTTCTAGGTATCCACATTAGCTTCCCAGCACTGTCTCCCGGGACCCTCATTCGTCCATGGTACTGTGTGTTCACACCAGCATCCTCTGAATCCACTGGTCAGGGGCAAGACCCTGTGCTTTTGGGAATACGGGGTTCTAGGTTGAGACTATTTTTTCCTTCTCCAGCTGGATAATTCTTATTTACCCTTCAAGATCTGGTTTGAATAGCACCTCCACTATGACACTTTCCTCTAGTACCTAATAAAAATTAATTTAAATGCACTTAAATAACAAAAACTTCATTATTTGATGCGTGTGCAACCTTCTTTTTGTTCTTACAAGAATGTGTTTGTGTGTGATATTGGCAAAAAACAGACCCAAGGATCAGAGGAACAGAGTAGATGACACAGACACATCCCCAGACACACTCAGCCACTTTATCTTTTTGACAAAAGAGCCAAATATGTTCCCTGGAAGAAAGATGGCCGCTCTAATAAGTGGTGCTGGAAAGACTGGCTCTCCACATGCCAAAGACTCAGACTAGACCCATGTCTATCACCATGCACTAAAGTCAAAATGGATCAAAGATCTAAATACTAAAATAGAAACATTAAATTTACTGGAAGAAAAAATAGGTAGAAATATCGAAGATATAGGTGTAGGCAGAGACTTCATGAACGAAGCCCAGATTGCAAGGCAAACATTACAAAGTATCAGTGAATGGGGCCTCACCTTATGAAAAAGCCTTTGTATAACAAAAGAAATCACCAACAGAGTGAAGACAATCCACAGAGTGGGAAAAAATATAGGCAGTTGTCCCTCAGGTGAAGGATTTCTACCTAGAACACATGAAGAACTGAAAAAAATCAGATCCTCCGAGGTCTAAGACCCAATCCAAAAAGGGGCATCTGAGACGAACATACACTTCTCAGATGAAGAAATACAAATGGCAAATAAATACATGAAAAAGTATTCAACATCATTGGTCATTCAAGAGATGCAGATTGAAACAATGCTGAGATTCCATCTCACCCCAGAAAGAATGGCTGTCATCACGAAATCAACCAACAACAAATGCTGGAGGGGCTGTGGGGAAAAAGGAACCCTTCTCCACTGTTGGTGGCAGTGTGGACTGCTGCAACCACTGTGGAAATCAGCATGGAATTCCTTAAAAAAACTAGGATTAGAAGTCTCATTTGACCCAGCTATTCCCCTTCTGAGCATTTTCCCAGAAGAATTATAAACATCATACCACAGTGTTGGTCTAACATCCGTTTCTGTCCAGGGTGAACAGGTCCTGAGAACGAGGTACCTGTGCATGAATAAAAAAGTAAGAAGAAAAAGAAATATGAGAGAGACAATATTCTGGGATCAGCAGGCTTACAGCCTCTTGCTCTGCAGCCTCGAATAGCATTTTCAGTAACCTTTTATTGAGAAAAAACAAAAGAGGCAACTGGGCTAATGGGTGGCTATCAACCGTTCTAGCAGGGACAATACAACTCAATTACCATAGGCAGGAGACTTGACTAGATAGCCATCCTGTCACCATTCCTTTTTGCATATCACAGCAAAGCATTTAGTGCCACACCAGGGCTTACAAGGCTTCTGCTAGACTTCCTCCAGAACCCAACAATCAAGGATAGGTTAGGCCTGAGGCATTACATTGAAAGATTAACTGAAGAATGTCCTTCTCCACACCACGGTAATATATGTGCACCATGTTTATAGCAGCACAATTTGTAATAGCTAAATCTTGGAAATTTTTAAAATGTCCATCAATTGAGAAATGGCTAAAAAGATGTGGGCTTTTTTCAATATATAATGGAGTACTATTTAGCTATAAAGAAGGATAAGCGGGAGACTTTTATAGGTAAGTGGAGGCAACTTGAGAGAATATTTGTAAGTGAAATAAATCAGACCCATATGCATAAACATCACATCATCTCACTAGTGTGAGATACTGAACGAGTAAATAAGATCTAAAATATACGATGGGTATTGTGAATTGGGACTAAACTCTTTAAAAGAAAAGGCAAACTAGGATGGGGGAAAGGGAAAGAAAGAAAGGGAAAAATAAAAAATGTGTGTATACACAAGATAGTTAAGGTAGTTACACAGGTAGTTTCTCTTAGTTTATTGAAAAGAAAAGTTTGTGCTGATATTATTCAGACAAGATATCGCGCCTATACCTTGTACTCTGAATGACTACTATGAAGACAACATGTAACTCTCCTACTAACCTGTTTTGAAACTCTTGTTGCTATTTTTTTTTTTCTCTTTAAGAAAATAAATGTGGTAGTGTGGTACTTAGCAGGCCACATTCAAATGCTAAGAGCTACAGTTGGCGGCCTGAGTCCCCCTTGATTCGAATCTTAGCACTGACATTTAATAGTTGTGTAATATTGAGTAAATTATTTAACCTCTCCCTACTTGAGTTTTCTCATCTGTAAAAGGATTTTACCTCATAGGGTTATTGTATTATAATATGAAATTGTATATAACAAGCAAAAAACACTAAAACCTTCCAAAGTTTTGCCATTATCTCATTGTAGCTATTTTATCTTATGTCTCATTTTTTGGCTCGTTGGGAACAAGTATAAAACTTTATTTAGCTGTAAGTAGCTAATTACTAGCACGGTGACTGGCACGCAGAAGAAACAATTAACATTCACTGATTGAAGCTGACTGTGTATGACAAGCCCATCATCTAGCACCAGCACCATCCTTATCATCTCTTAAGAATCCGTCATACTATATACACTGTAATCTTGAAGAAATATGTACCTTTTTCCTGGTGATAGCAGTGTTGAACAAGTCTTTCCGAAGGTGTCTTAAATGGAATGAACACCACCTCTGCATAATAATTCACCAAAAATGAGTTCAGTGGCAAGGGAAGCTTGGGAAGTGGTGTGTACACTGTTGAACTCCCGCTACCCTATTAAGGGCTCTGCAGAGTTCTGTACAGACATGCGTTGGTTTGACACGTAGTTACAAATTCTTTGGTACTTCTTTCAGAAAGGGGAGTTTTTTTCTTCTCTCATTGTATGTAAACTGAACGTAGCAATTGAAGATTAATGACTAGATTATGGCAAAAGTGCCAATGTGTGACTGCTAACAGGAGGTCACAAAAGGCACGGAATTCTCCTTGTTTTCTGTTGTGAGCACCTGCTCTGGGAGAAGCTAACTGGGGGGTCTCAAAGAGAAGCCCACGTGACGAACCAATGGTTCTCCCCAGTAACCACCTGAGGGCACCATCTTGGATTCAAATCCTCTGCCCCAGTCAAACCTCTGAGGACTGCAGCCCTGGATGGTGTCTTGACAACAGCCCATGAAGATGCTGAGCCAGAACTACCCAGGGACCTTGCTGACCTGAGGCAATTTCATGTACCAACGGACAGTGTAGAATAAAACAACTTTAACTAAAAATTGCAATGTTTCATTCAGGACATCCCTCCCACACAATACTTCTGAATGCTGCAGTCTACATTCTTGCTGAAATGTTAAAAATCATGTACAACTACATATAATAAAGGGTCGCTAAAGTTCTGTTGTAAATTTCTTAGGAATAATCATTTTAAAATGTTTTCTAATTGGTGCTTTTAAAAAAAGCAATTAAAATACAATCCCTGTGCTTTCGGATCCCTGTGTTGATCAGATTCAACATCTTTGTTCTCCGGAAAGGCCATTTTTTAAAAGAAATTGTTGATTTTACTTTTGTTAGCCAGAAATTCATGTGTGGTTTTTAAAATACATTGTATTGTAGTTCCACCTAACAAGGTTGCTGAGGCAGGAGGATCACCTGAGTGCAGAATTTAGGAGCCAATCTGGGCAATACAGTGAGGTCCCATCTCTTAAAAATAAAATACACAGAATTTTTGTTATTTCAGCATATTTAATTTCTACTAGGTTCAAAATCAAGCATGAAATACTTTATCTACAATAAAAGAATTTGAGAATTTCTTAGCAGTGATCATTCTTCCTCAAAAATCTTTCCACCTTCATACTAGTGCTATACCAGCTCTTTAAAAATTCACTTAAAAACAAATCAATGGGTCTAAATAAACAATAAAATCCATGTGCAGGCTTCGTTTTAGTATATTTAGATCTATGACTGATAAGTATTCGAAGCACGTGGCTGCTAATCAGGATTGCTCTTGGGTGGTTTATCAGAATTTGGGGGTATCGGAACAGGCTTGCTTTCAAGTTCCACGATGATAACATTGCAACTGCTTAATCACGGCTTCTTGGGACATTTCAATTTCTTCTACTAAGTTTGCAGGCAAAGGGTTTTGAAGCAGAGAATTTTTATCAGCTAAGGAAAAGCAGACATTTTTACCACTGAGCGTGGGGGGGGGACTGGGAGGAGAGGCTGGAGCGGAGACACGGGGGGCCTGCTCTGTGCCTGAGCAGCACCTCTTCAAGGTGTCTACATCACTCTCTTCAAAGTGACCACACAGGCCACCAGACACGCTGGCTTCCAAATGTCCAAACCAAACACATTCTAAAGCCAAATGTAAAGAAATACTAGTTCCACAGCTGTTTTCCATCACCCTGGCCTATGATCTTCCCAAATCCTTGGAATAATTGAGAAGACCTAAATGTTGGTTAAAGTCTACAACTTCTTCATCATTGGTTAACTTCACTGAGTTACTTTTCCTGAGTTTTACAACCAAAATAATGAAGGTCGGCATTATATAATAAGTGCTTCTATTATTCATGGGCTTATAGCTCTGGGCTTTTGAATTGTACAGATTCTAAAGTAACACGAATGGCAGTGAGTGGAAGCACAGGGACCCTTTCTGTGTGCTCATCTCTGTGTCCTTAAATCAGTCCTTGAAGATGAGAGGTATTCCTAGCTGTTTTACAGCAAGGGCACTGAGGGTCAGAAGTAGTTTTATCAGAGATTATACTCAAAAATGGATTTGTTTTTATATCAAAATACCATTGAACTATGGGAATTATTATTCTCTTCCTGCAAAAATTTTTGTCCCTTGAAATTAAAGAAATGCATTTTGTAGGCTGTTCTTTTAAGTGATTAAATCATTACACATTACAACAGAATTTCAGTACAAACAACAGGTGTGATTTGCTTGAAAGATTTTTCCTACTTTTCCATCGTATCTTTTTTTTTTTCACTGTTATTTTCCCATCACATCTTGAAGCACATCAGGTATATCAATTCTTCAATCAACTATGATAATTAGAGAAATACCAATGGCCCAGAAGGAGAATTTTCTAGTGATTATATCATAGATACATAATAATATCTTTATAAGCTAAGCAGGAAAACATTCTCAGAAGCATATTGTTCAGGTCAGTGATTTTAAAACAATTCCATTGGATGAATAGCCCCTCTGTCAGAATAAAAGTTGTGGTGCAAATTCCATTATAATTCTCTTTTCTCAGTCACTTGGAACTTTCTCAAAAAGTCTCTCTCCAAGTGAAACTGTCCCTGGTGACTGCCTTTCAAATCTGATTTTTTTTTAAGTAAAAGGGAAATTTGTTTCTGCATCCAAGAAGGAAATAGTTATTCAACCAGTTTTTTCAAAGGTTCAATACTAAGACTCAAAGCTAAGGCTTTTAAATACATACAATTTTAAGTAAAAGTAGGTGGCATTCAATTGTGACTCTTTTTGTTATAGAGAAATTAAAAGCAAAATTCATCTAGAATTTACAAAGTTCAACAGTTGTTTATTGATTAAAAATCAGAGTAAAAGCAGGACTGGTATTACTGAGCCACAGCTGGATTGAACTTGACTAAACACTTGATTGAAGTTTGATTCATTGTGTTTATCTACACGACCAGTCTTGCAGTTAAGATAAAGCATCACAGGCTCCTCTGTTCAAACGCCTTTAAGGTCTGTAGTGAAGCAGGCAAGCTGTGTCTGTAGGATTTGCCTCTGTGCTTTTAGAGATTTGTGTCTGCTGAGGAAAGTGCTCTGTAAGGTGAGCTTAACACCCATCAAGGATCTTCAAATGCTAGGTTCTCCTTCAGTTTTACGTTGGACCAACCATTTCCACCCTGTGTACCCAACCTGAGCATGCAGAACACCCCCAGAAGTTCTTTTTTTTTTTTGTTTTTTTTTTTGTTTTTTGTTTTTTTTGCGGTACTGGGGATCGAACTCAGGACCCTGCGCTTGCTAGGCAAGCGCTTATTCCACTGAGCTATATCCCCAGCCCCCCAGAAGTTCTTTGAGTGAATTAATTCACATGCTGTTCACACAAGTAACAGTTTCAGAAAAGCTGACAGTTAGGCAAACACTTTGTTTAACTGCAGTATTACAAAGAGCAGTTTACCTGCAAAATTGACCAAACTGAACTTGATCGTGTATTATGCAAAACAAAGAGAGATCATTTCATACCATGTAATAAAATACATGGAGTGTAAAACAGGAAGCAAATGCATACGAAATCAACAGTCAGCAATGCTCTGATCACCTGAGGTGTTTATGTCTGCTACTGGAACTCTAAAACTCAACTGCGCCCATCATTGTGGTGGGAATTTACAGGCAATGAAGATGATTGCATGTAATATTAAATTTCATGTTACTTTACATAAGTCTGCTTGGCTATAAGTTCCAACAACAATAAAAACCAGATTGAACAAGCTGAAAATATATCTCTTATGATTTCCAAGGCCGAAGGCAGTTGATACCAGCTGGAATGGCATTCCCTATGGCAGACAGATTCACCGCCTGCCAGGTGGCTGCCTTGCTGTTTGAAGCCTCCATGTCAATATTATTTTGTGCACAAAAATGGCAGCTAAAACACTGGACAAAGTGCCTTCATTTTAGTCTACGCAAGGAAAGAAGTCTCATGTGTTGGTTCTTTACTTTTACATCCTGTTGACTAAAAAAAATGCCCATATGACCTCACCTGGCTACAAGGTAAACTAGGAAATGTATTTTTATTCTGGAACACCTTCTGTCCAGCTAAATTAAAGGAGATCTCTTTTTGAAGAAGAAAGGATATTTGAATTAGTGAAACTATTTCAGCCACACATACGTTTATTTTATTTTATTTATTTATTTATTTATTTTTTGCGGTACTGGGGATCGAACTCAGGACCCTGCGCTTGCTAGGCAAGCGCTTATTCCACTGAGCTATATCCCCAGCCCCAAATAAATGTGTTTTTTTTTGTTGTTTGTTTTTTTTTTTGTTTTTTTGGTGGTACTGGGGATCGAACTCAGGACCCTGCGCTTGCTAGGCAAACGCTTATTCCACTGAGCTATATCCCCAGCCCACACATACGTTTAATGAAGAGTGAAACTGTACGTTTATAGCAATTGCCAAAAAAATGAGGAATAGGAGGGGACCTGGTTCAGACTAAAATATGTAAATTAAGCAAGAATATAAAAATTATTATTAAAATTGATTATTTCATTTTGTCCATTACTTTCACAAGGCCTTCCCGAGGTCTTGAAAGCTAAACATCTTGAAAGTTAAGATCTAGCTTAAAGGCTACATCTGCACATTCCAAAGCAAAATGAACATTTAGCAACCAAGGCATAAATTTAGATTGTGTAGTTAGTAATGTAAAGGTTAAGAAACGCCACGTTGAATCCAAAGTTGCCCTGTTTGCCACTCTGTGGTGTGTGTACACTTAGGTATTTATGATCCCCTGAAAAGATCATCTTCTTAAGAAAATCTGCACAATGTCACCCCTGCTGTTCAGTACTTGCACCAGGTATACATTGCTCAAATAGTTCAACAACTTAAAGCTCTGATTCCCCCCATAATTTTTCTGTTAAAGCAGAGGGAAAATTATTTTGTTCATTTAAATCTAAAAAATAGATTATATAATATGTAAAATGCAAGGGATACTAAGAAAACACAAAATGAGTGATTTGGATCCTCTTAAAACACAAAAACCAGGCTGTGGCTAAAAGGACAGATGTGACGGTGGGGAAGGTAACTTCTCTGAGTTTCAGAGCTGCTTATGTATTTGTTTTAAAAGTACAAGATATCGACCTCAGAGGAATAATGAGGGTAGGTAGGTATGCTTGGTATACAGCAGAACTTTAATAACATTTAGGGTTATATCAGATCAGCATAGTCTGTATCCAGCTAGTGAGAATTTGATGCCCATCCTCAACTTTTAAAAAACTGATTGATTTAGAGATTTTTACTGAGACTACTTAACAGGTTTTTGAAAGTACAGTTATGAAATTTAAAAAATAATTATATATAAATATTTTACTATTCTTTAGTGACAAGGTAAACAGGTAGCAGCTATGTATGTGTGATCATGCTGTGCCCCACATAGAATTCACAAAGTTGCCAATTTGACTTTTTAAAATACAAAATAGCAAACCAATTTTCCTTTCTCCTGTAAAGTTAATTTGATTTTTTTAGAATTACAAATTTTGAAGGGGAAAAATATGTATGTATATATGTGTGTGTGTGTGTGTGTGTGTATACACACACACACACACATACAAGATAGCTAACATAGTTTCACTACTGAGTTTCATTGCTCTATTGAAAGGAACAGTTGATGTTTAAGTGTTTTGTCAATCTTGAACATCTATATTTGTTCATCTGAGTAACCGACTTGAAGATATCAATATGTAATACAACAACTATCGGTAATTTCCTATCACTTTGTCTGAAACTTTGTATTGCTTGTATTGTTTTTGTGCTATTTTCTAAATGTATGTGTGTTAATATGTTTTCATTCTTTTATCTTTAAAATAAAAAAATAAATAGAATTACAAATTTTGAATTAAGCTGGGGCTATAGCTCAGTGGAATAAGCGCTTGCCTAGCAAGTGCAGGGTCCTGAGTTCGATCCCCAGTACCGCAAAAAAAAAAAAAAAAACAAATTTTGAATTTTTTTTACTGAGTATGTTCGCTTCAAAGATTTCAACAGTACACTAAAATATATTAATATATCTAAAGCTACACCTGTGTGTTTAAAAGATTTGCCACTTGCTTGGAAATTGTGTCTTTAAATAACTTATCAGTGATCCAAGACCAACCAAAAGAGCTTTGTTCAAGACACAGAGAATGCAGGTACAGTGATTGCTTTTTAGCATCTAGTTCCTATGTCCAAGTTGTACTGCATTGACTGTAATGGAGCAATATATTATCTTGAAATAAATGGGGAAGCAATTTTGTTAAAATCAAGCTAACATAAAACTTTATTTATTTATTTTTTTAAGAGCAGAATATATTTATTGAGAGAAAGAAAGCTTCTGTCCAAGAGAGGGACAGATGGGGGGCCCGAGTGGGTTCCCCTAACATAAAACTTTAAAGAATGAATATATCAGTGAAAAACTGGGAAATGTGAAACACTGCATCATTTGTTTGCATTTCATATAAACATCAACATTGCTAGTCTCAAAGAAAATATGGTAGATATTAATTTGGACCAAAAAAATTATTGTTAATGAGCCAAGTACATTACATATTTGTCTTACAGTTTTGTTAAATAATTTTTTAAAACCCTACCAGAAGAAGAATACTGTGCTATCTCTCGGCTCCAGTCTGCAATTTAGGCAAAAACCTCCTGCTTTCCATGGGAGCATACATCAGTTAAACATGATGAACATACTTGGTTTGAAATTTATATTTTCGTATGTATTTTTGCAAGTGTTAGTGCATAGATGCGTAACTATGCCCCAAACTCATATGGCTGTGGAAGAGGCCTCAATTCTGTCTTTTGATAGTGCATGTAGTTACTCCCAAGTTTTTCTTGTTGAAACCAGGTAAATATAATGCCCAACATCTCTATGTTGTCAAATGCTGTCAAAACCTGAGCACTGTCTCATCTTAAAAGGCACTTATACATGTAAATTATATTATAGCATCAAATTTAACTATGTTTTGGCTAAATGGTTATTGGTTGAAACGTCTGATGACATGGAGATGCTATTCTTTTTTTTTTTTTTTCGGTACTGGGGATCGAACTCAGGACCCTGCGCTTGCTAGGCAAGTGCTTATTCCACTGAGCTATATCCCCAGCCTTGATGACATGGAGATGAATGAGAAGAGTAAAGTTAGCTCTTCCTAGGGGCACTAAGAGGCTTGTTCCATCAAAAAGCGGCACGTAGCGGCAGGTATTACGGTAGTTATATTTGAGTGTGGGCACCAGGAATTACATTCCACGCTGAGGTCCTATTTCCATGACTTGCCCTAGAAGCTTGTGATAACTATCCAATGTCCCCATCTTTTTGATAGGTGACAAGATATGTTCACTGAAGTCTTTTCCTTGAGTATTTGCTTTTTTGTTTCACTAGTTGAGTTTCACTTTATTATACTGTCATTATAAATTACACTTTTTTATTTTAAATTGAATAAAAAACAACAAATTAACAACAATGTAGAAGAAAACAATAAAAAGATACAGGATTTCAAAACAAAGTGAAAGGAATCAACAGTGATTGTTATAGAAAAAGGACTTTTCTGCATACAAAGTCGATAACTGAGATATCAAAAAATATTTAAGTAGATGAAAGTCAGTGCTGTATAGAACATCAAGCGCATCCCACTGAGAAAATGTATAGCAGTGTCAACAAAGGGGAATCTGCAAAGAGAGAGTTGTCAGAAGTCATTAAATTGTGCTGGCTCGTCTGCTCACAGAGAGTGCTAATTCATTAAGACCACTTACATTTTTTCCCATCCCCAAGCAAGACAATAGCATGATCATAACATTTGAAGCATGAAAACATGATCTGTTAGAGATTTTCCGACAGTTATGTGAAACCCTCCATTTGATTTCAGTTTAAAATTAAAGCAATGAAGTCAGCATATTTCTTTTCTCAACTGACCATTTGACTTTGATGTGTTAAAACTGCTAAATTGAATTAATTAATTCTACTCTTGACTTTGCACTAGAGTGTCTCTTGCAAACCTCAGCTAATAGGACATGGTTCTTAGCCCCAAGATAATCTTTAGTGAAGCCATCTACATGGTCCTTCTCCTTGCAGTCATTTTAAATTTTTTATTAAAGAAATTTGGAAGAAACTTTGCAGCACTGTTTTCCTCTGCTGGGTTTCCGAAGTGACTGTACATGCGACATTAGTGTCTAAGGACAGCGTCCTTTACCAAAAAAAATCATTCTAAGTAAAGAGATTGTGGACACAGGAGTGCATGTTGTCTTTTGTTAAGTGACAAGTGTCAATCAAGCCTAAACCTCAATGTTCCTTTGCTATTGGCTTAACTGTTGATTCAGTTTTGGAGAAGCATTACAGATTTTAATCTGAATTTTTGTAGCTTGTAGTGAGATGAATTGTGTTCCCAAAGACAGATATTCATGTGTTAACCCCGATACTCACAACTGTGACCTCGGGAAATACAGCCACTGCAGATGTAATAAAGTTAAGGTTCTTAAGAAGCGTTCATCTTGGACCCAGGCTGAGTCCTAAATACAGTAATGATTGGTGTCTTTTATAAGAGACAGGAGAGGAAGGACTGAGATAGGGAAACACACGGAGGAAACCCAGTGAAGATGGAAGTAAAGCCTGGAGTGACGGGCCTGCGAGTCATCAGCAGCTGGACAAGGGCGGCAGCACAGAGGAGCCCTTAGAGTCTCCAGAAGAAACGAGCCTTGCAGACGCCTTGATTTCAGACTTTTGGCTTCCAGAACTGTTACAGAAGAGATTTCTGTTCCTTTAAAAGCCACCCAGTTTGCCGTAATTTGTTATGTCAGTCGTAGAAAACTGATACACAGCGTAAGCCTCCTGTGCGGCTCTTGGGACAATTCTTTTGTCCCAGATGCTGTCAGAATATGTTAGTTACAGCTACAGAAGGCAAAATAACTCAGCTGCAGCGGTGGGCCGCGCTACTCTTAGAGGTGGTACCCACACCACTGTTCGCTGGCCTCACTTGGTGGGAAAATCAGGCCAGGAAAAAAAGCCCAGGGTTTCCTTGCAAGTATCAGTGTAGTGAATCAACAGCCTTGATCAGAAATGCGGACACCAACAACCTGCAGTTAAAACCATAACTTAAAAACAATGTTTCCTGTGACACTGCAAATTAGATGACTACAGGCACCATCTCCCTGACAGGGGCACGTTTTCTCCCTGGCATAAATACAACTCTTAATTCCTCGTCACCTGCACGGTGTGAAATGACTTAACTTCCTCTTTACAAAGGAGGGAAGAAAGAGACAGGGGAGGGAGGGAGAGAGGGAGGAAGTGAAAGGGGAAAAGAAGGAATGGGGGTAAAAGGAAAGAGGGAACAGGGGGAAGGAGGAGGGAAGAGCCCTACTGGTGTCTGGAACACAGAACAGACCACATTACCTATGAAAACCAAGCTGCCCTGTAGGCAGTGCTCTAAAGAGATATATCTGAAAGGACTGTTAAACTAGGACTACATCTTCCTTCTTAGTTGACTACAGAGAAGTAAACCCATCAGCACAGTTGACCAATGCAGCACTGAGGAGGCCCAAGGAGGGGCAAGGCCAGGGAAGCCCGCAGCAGCCTACACAGCAGCGGCGGGACCCCCACCCTTCAGCCCGGCTCAGGGCCTGGATGGCAAGGCCAGTGGGTCCCGTCCCTCTGCAGGTTGGCTGAGATTTAGTGCATCAGTGCGTTGCTGAAATTCACGCTGTCTGTATTTCTCATTGTATAGAATACGCGAACCAGCACCAGCCACAACACTGAAAGCCTTGGACCAATCAGAAGTAGTCTTTCGAGTGGTATTTATATTAATCTAACTTTTGAAAATTTTGGGGTCGGGTCTTTTGTAAAACAGAAAAATGTCCTCTTCTCTTTTCCTCTCTCCCCTCCACGCCTCTCTTTCCCTCTTCCGCTCTGGAGACGGAGGGGAACCACGTGACAGGATATCTGGCTCCATGCCACTGTGTCCTCCAATCCAGGGGGTGGCCCATGACTAGAATGATGGTATTTAAGCACGAATAAAAGGAAAATGTAACTCTTTTGGGCAGCAGATATGTGTAATTTACTCCAGTTCCTGTTTCAACTTTGAAAAGAATGCGAGATCTTAGACAATAGTGAGTCAGAAATAAGCTAGTTACGGGACTGAACCTCCCTCGATTGGGGTCATAACGAAAACATTATCTATAAACATATGGCGCAGCCTGATGGGATCAGAACGATGGAGCCAATCCCATCACCATCCACGATGTCTCCGAAGTGAAAACTTGCTCCTTGCTTAGTCACCTACAGAAAGTAGCATTCTCAGAAAATCTCCTACACTCATGGATTTCACAGAATGATTGTATTTTCTGCTATTGCCTTAGGCTTTGGGCCTCGTTCCCTCCTCTCCTTTCTTGTTTTTGGGATGGGGTCTTCCTGTTGAACAGGTCCATCTCAAATTCCTGAGCTCAAGTGGTTCTCTTGCCTCAGCCTCCCAAGCAGCTGGGACTACTGTTGTGCACCAGCACATGTCATCTGTCTCCTCACTGTCTTTCAGACCCTGTCATTTAGTGTCCTATAACAGTTAGCAAACTCTGCATGTCTGGGGATAATAAAATACTTGGTACAGCATCCTCAATTATGCCTCCAGTTGGTTCCTCCTTTCCATGTCTTAACTACTTTCTCCTCCCTCAGATATAATATCCAACACCCACAACTCGGGAAGAAATGTTTATTTTGGCTCACAGTTTTTAGAGGTTTCTGTCCATAGTCAGCCTGCTCAAGGAAGGGTGGCATGGCAGAGGGTCATGACAGAGGGGAAAGAGCTCATGTGCAGGTGGGAAGCAGGGGGTGCTATCCAGGCAGAAGGGAGGAAGATGCACCCTGCCAGGCCATGCCACCAGGGACCCTCTCCCCAACCAAATTCCACCTCTTAACATCACATTTAGCTATTAATCCACTGGTGAGTAGCAAACATCCATGGTACAGTCACCTTCGAAAAGTCCCACCTATGAGTGCATGAAGCTTTGGGGGACTTTTTAGGTATAACCCATAATATTCCACCAATATAGCAGTTAGAGTTCACTGAAAGAATAGGTTTAATATATAATATAAAGAAAACAAAAGTAAGTGTCTGGAAGCTAATGGCCACCACTTTGAGTACCTCTTATAATTACAGAGGACAAAACAGCTTAGCTTGTATTAATCTCATGGCCTCTCAATAAATTTAGTATTAAAATTTTACATAAATTTTTCTTTTTCATTTTTTTGGGGGTATTGGGAATTGAACTCATGACCTTGCACTTGCCAGGCAGGTCCTGTGCCACTGAGCTGTGTGTCTGACTATACAAATTTTTCTTTTCCTGAAATATGCATACATTTTTGTGTATATAGCAGTATCTTGCTTCAGAGACTTAATTTGTTAGGTTGTTTTAGAAAAGACGGCCATGTTTGTGTTTGTGTGGGAAAGATGGCTGCAGTTGCACTGTCACACAACGTACAGTTTGCAAACAAAAACAAAAATTTTTCCAGATGGTTTTGCTTCCAAACAAAATTGTTTGCAAACAAAAACATTCACGAACTGAGGTACCAGTGTATATGACACCATAAAGGATTTACAAGGTAGGCTTACAGTGGCCTACTGCACAGTCACAAGTATGGAGGAATGCAAAAGGGCTGTTCGCACACTGGAGAGCTGATGGAGTCAGTCAAAAGTGGAAGGTGTGGAGCTCACTGCACAGTCTCTTGCGAGTTCATATCAGGAAGCTGAACAGAGCATTGGAAGACCAAAGCATCTGTGCTGGGGGCCTGGAAACAGACGTCCACGACAATAGTGAAGACTTGAGCTCCTTCAGCGAATCAGAAGCAAGACTTCCTTCTTTCCCTTTCTATTCCATCCAGAGTGCAACCCTATTGGCTGATGCCATACGTGCCGAGGTTGAGTCTTCTGCCTACAAGTCAATCAGCCAGGTACAAACCGTGCTAAGCCAATCTGCCTAGGCATTCCTTAGTCAAGCTGATACCACAATGAAGCACTGCAGTACAATCTAATATTAAAATTCCTAAAACCTACAAATTCTTAAAATCTCTTTTAAGTCCCCGCAAATAACCTTCAGCTTTTGTCTACCATACTAGCCAGCTTTTTGTTATATGTAACTGCACATAGAACAGACTATCTGGTGATGGCTACTTATGAAGAAGAAGAGGTTCATTTATTTCACACTGTAGGAGGCTCGGGGCACGTACCTGTGTAGGCTCAGTTCTGGAAAAGACCTCATTGGTGAACAGCTGACAGTGGGGTGCGTCACGAGTCAGGCTGGGGAACTCAGTGAGCCAGAAAGCAGACAGCTGGGTGGGGCTTGGCTGGTTTCTTTTATAGCATTCTTCTTGAAAGAACTCAATGTGTCAAAGGAGAACAACCTTCCAAGAATATGCCCCTAATGACCCAACGACTTCCCACTGGGCCCTACCCTAAAAGTTCCACTAACATTAACCAGGGGACCAAGCCTCCCAACACAATAGACACCCGGGACACGAAGCCACACCCAGACAAGGGCAGCCTTGAAGTGCCTGTGCTGGTTTTCCTTGTGACCCTACTTGAACTCGGTACTTTTCCCACCTCCTTTCACATACCCTTCCAGATGCGCTAATGGAAGTCACACAGGTATATCAAGCTTCCGTGACTTCTTCATGACTAACCAACCATTCCCTTGTTTGGTCAGGCACTCTCTCTCTCTCCTTGCTTCATATTTTCCCATTATTTTCAGGGTTTATTTTGCATTGGGCCTACCCCTTGTCAACTGTAAACGCTGTAGGCAGGGGGACGTTTTTTCTTCTTTATCATTACTGGGCATGTGCGTGCTCTGTGTATGCTAGACACTCTACAGTTGTTTGTTGACTGCCTATAAGAACAAATGAATGATGAGTGGATTAAAAGTTGGAAGATGGACATTTTAAAATTATGACATACATATGGAATAATACATTGAAATCACATGCAATTAGTACTTTGTGAAAAAAAATATTATTTTTTGAATTTTGTCTCTTTACCCTGGTTTAGAATTTAAACTGGAATGTTCCATTGAAAATGTCTGTGTATGTTATGTGTTCCAAGGGACTATATTGTATTTATAAAATGATACTATGTCATATCAATATTCATGTAATTTTTATACTATCTTCTTATAAGGAGAGTTTGAAGAAATGCACATTTTAAGGCAAAATCTGGACCACAGAAGAAATTCTATCTTGAAATTCTGATGCCAAGTCACTAAAAATTCACTTGCCTACACTCTGAAGCCATCCAAACACTTCAGTGGAATTCTTTTACTCATCTGAGCAAAAGAGGAATGCTTATATATTATAAATATTTTATGGAAAGATTTATGTGTAGGGGAAAATACTTTTAAAAGTATTTTAAAATAAAAATAGGATTCTTGGTAAGTGATTGAATCAAAAGGAAGGGAAATCTATCTTCTAGATGTTTATTCACTAAGCACTGGAGAGGCTACGAACTTTCATAAACAGTGTGGAAATAACATTATTTCAACTTTTGACGATTATTTGCTTGTTAAGAACAAAGGCTTTTATAATGTCACTGCTGAAAGCACTGAGCAGGAAGAGAGACAAGTTAGACTGAGTATCAGACAAACGAGACCCAGCTTACCAGGTGTGAAAAGATTCCTACCCCGTTCTGAAGTTTCTCTCCCTGATTTGTGGACTGTGTCCTCCAAATCACTTCAGGCGTTGGGAAGGGAAGAAAGGTGAGAAAAGTGAGCTGCTAGGGGAGAGAATTGGAGGACACGGTATGGTTGAGATGAATGTCTCTCAAAGGTCCGTAGGTCAAGGCTTGGTCCCAGGTGGGATATTCACAGGTGCGGTGGGCCTTTATGAGGAGGGTCCTATCGGGACTTGAGGTCCTATTCCTCCTCTCCCCTCCTGGCTCACGACGTGACTGTTTCCTCTACCCTGTGCTCTTGTCCTTGCCTCGCATCATCAGAGCACAGACCAGCAGGCCCATCTGATTTTTGGAGTTGGATCTCCAACCTGTGAGCTAAGTAGACTTCTTCTCTTTATAAGTTAACTGTCTTGGGTGTTCTGTTGTAATAACATGAAGTAACTAATACAGAATGGGAAGAAATAGTAGGGGTGAGGGGTGAGGGAATAGTAGGGGTCCTCAGGAGTGGTTAGAGCAGAAAGAAACAGTGACTGGAATAAAGGTTTTATGAACAACAGAGACAAATAAGACGAATTGAAAATTTCTGTATATCACTTCTCGGCCTTTTGGTGAAGATCAAGAGAAAATTTTTCTATCATACACAATACACTTACTACTGCCCACCTCAGTATGTAGTAAGTGCCATGTGCCAGGCATAGGTCTATAGAGAGCCCTTCCCAGTCCTTGTCAAGGCCCAGGTTTATATTTGTAATCCCATGGAAAGTTATTGGAATTCTAGCGAGTTAATTCCAATCTACCACCTCCAGTGCAACCCATGGTGAGAATAAAGACACTAAGGCACTAAGGCATATTTGTAGTTATGGGGAGCCAAGGGGTCCTAAGGCCAGCCATGATGATGGTGATCCAGAACCAAGGCCTCGACCCAAGGTCAGACCCAGGTTTTATTCATTCATGAAGAAGGGAGTGGCTTGAGGATGAGTGACTGTGAAAACAGTGAGAAGCAGGTGAGTGCCCTGAACTCTGCAAATGCAGAGAGGATATGCAGAAAGAGTCATCTGCATGACACAACTGAGATATTATGTAATGTTTTGGAGTCCATGCTTCAGCTCTGATGTGTAATCTTTGAAGCCCCAGGAAGTCACAGCCTCTATCCCAAGGCTCCATCCCAGTGTGGAGCATTGGCTCACACATCCGCCTCATCCGCCATCTCCAAAGACTACCATCAGCACCTCGGCTGGACCAATGTACATTGCTTAAAGCCAATTGAAGGGTTAAGGAAAAGTCCCATGTACATATCAATACATGGAAATAGGATCAAGCTCAGCCAAAATGGAGGAAAGGTGCAGAGGCAGTCCTCCACATGGGTCTGGGATTCTTGATCTATTAAATCGCTAAACCTTTAATGGATCCATAGGGTGAAAGTCACAGAAAGCCTGACTGAGAAATTTTCAAAGGAAACAGAGAAGAAGCTATGCTGAGTTATTTAACTGAACAGTCTTTCGAGCTAGGCTTTCTTCAGGACTCAAAAACTGCATCCATTTCTGAATTGCTCTCTTCTAATTGTAGAAGCCTCTGGGAGCTTGCAGTCTCCCTGATCCTAGTCCCAAAATGGTTGCCTGTACTTATGAGCTAGGTATATATTTCCTGTTCAACCAGGCATGGATGGAACTACAGCTTAAGCAAAAGGCCCGGAATTTGTTTCCTGATTGGCCAGATTTGCTCTTTGTCACCATTCCATGAGCCAGTCTGAGTTCTCAGGAATGCAGAGCTTGATTGTTTTAAACCAATTATAGATCAGCCCTAAAGTTAATGGGGCCCAATTCCATCCAAGCTAGGTTGATGAAAAATTCAAGGAAGTATCAGAGAAGAGGCCAAGAAGGATCTCTGTATGCTATACAAATAGAAACGGGAAAAAAAAGTAAATAAGTGGCTACTAGAAAAGCAAAGAATAAGAAGGTAGAGTGTTTTGTGATACTATTTTTTGTTAAAAGTACATTTTGACTTTCATGTATGCATATGTATGTGTGTATGTATCTATACTGAATTGTAAGCAGAGAAACCAACATATGTTAATTTAGATAGAGAGGTTTTTTGTTTTTTTTTTTTAAAAAAAGGATTTGATTACTGCAGGATCTCCTGGGGGCTGGATCTTTTAGGTTGTGCTCTAGCAACTTGTTAAATGATGCCAGAAGTCAGCGAGAGCAGGGACAGGAAGGTGTAAGAGCACAGCCAGGGTACAAGCACATGCCAACATATCTTCAGCCTGATCTCAGAGGGGAACATTTTGCAGAACTAATGCTTCAGCGTTGCCCTAACCCAAGCCAAGGGAGTGGGTTTTCCTACTCTGCACCTGTGAGTCACTGGGAATGGCTGACCCAGGAGGTGCATTCCCAGGACTTGCAGTCGTCTGTACATTCTGGCTAAAGCTAGCTCCCGAAGGCAGAAGCCAGAGGACCACCCCTGAGAGAAACATGCACATGCTGGGATGTGGGGAGTAACAGTACTTGGAGGTAAAGGAAAGGGGAGCACAGAGAACAGCAAAGATGAATCCAGACAGAACGGGGCAGAGCACGCCTACGATGTATTACTTGGGGACAATCAGGTTTTGAACCACACGGACAGACGCAGTGCTCTAAGACACACCACACAACTGCCCCATGCAGAATCAGGTGCTCTCTGATGTGCCTGGTGACCTGCCAGAAACACCAACCCACTGTTACTTCCACCTACTGCTATGGTTCCTGACCCATCCTCACCAGCATGGATTCCAGCTGTGACCTGATTTGGTGTCTCTAATTTCTAAAGACTAGGGAGCTAATGATAAAGGCTAGGATGTGTGCCTACACCTCTACCCAGAGATGCCAGGGAAGAGAATATCAGCGTTTTAATTCCTATACTGAGCAGCAAGATCTTCCCCAGCAAGTATAATCATCTCCACTTAACACTCGGCCCACTTCTCACCATTTGGGTTTTCCAGTGTCAACCAAATAGTTTACGGAAAAAATTCCAGAAATAAACAATTCATCAGCTTTAAATAACTTGTATTACAATATATTATAATTGCTCTACTTTATTATATTTATTGTTATCTGTTACCAAGCCTAAGTTATCAATTAAACTTTATCACAAGCATGAATACATAAGAAAAAACCCACACTGTGTAAAGCTTGGTACCTTCTGCTGTCTCTCGCATCCATGAAGGTCCCAGAGAACAGCTCCCATAGGTAAGGAGGGACTGCTGTGTTAAGTGGGAGCTCTCAAAATAGGGGGTGAATACTGATTCTCTGAGGCAAAAAAAAAGAGTAAGAAGCATTCACTCCACAGAAATTTATCAACACATAAAATAACTTAGAATTTAAAAAATTAAGAGAAATTACCTCTGGAGATTAGGACTGAAGTTGTAGGTAGGTAGGTGGAGGGATATTCTTACTTTTCATTTTCTATAGTGTTTGCAAATTTTATAGGAGACATATATTTCTTTTTTAATTGTAAAGAAAATGTACTTTTCAAGAAGACCTGTCCTCTTATTTAGAACTCCTTTTATGCAGGCGGAAAACTGTTATTAAATGAGGTATCCTGTATTTCCTTAAAGAGAATGCATTGGGCTTTGAGGCTATCTTTTGTTTTTACATGTGTTTATTAAAAAGGTATTGAATTATGTGCAAATCCCAAGGAACACAAAGACAAAGAACAAGCTCTCTTCTCAAAGAACAAATTAGTGGTGTTTATAAGAAATGGGAATGAGGGGATCCCTGAATCTGTTTGAGTTCTGTTATATTTTCTTAAATTTTGGTGCAACTTTAGCCAGAGAGTAAGTGCCTTCCACTTCACAGATTTTACCTGAATTACATTTTCTCCTATAAAGCGGCACTAAAAGCTATTAGTTGTAAATCTTCATGATAATTTCCAAGCTAAATGATGTTGGCGTCTTCGAACTCAGTTGTTGTTGAAGTATTTTATTAATAAGTCTTTTTTTTTTTTTTTTTTTGCTGTTGAAGTATTTTATGATCTTGAAATTCATTTCTTAAAGATTTCTTTGGAGTTAAGTAACATCGCCTATGTTTTGTGTCGGAGTGCAGAAGACCTATTGCTGTCCGTGTGTCTTCTGGTAGTGGAGGGTAATACAAGCATTCTAACAGTCCATATTTCTAAGCCTGGGGTTTAGCACAAAACCATAGGTAATAAAGATGTATAAAATCTAGGATCTAAATTATTCTCTCTTCCTGACATCTAGCCTTGATTTATGAAACAGTTACAATATGGTCAAGACAAATGGTGGCTCGAAGGATGCTGCGTTATGCTGCTCTCTACAACCACGGTCACCTCACCCCCACCCCAAGCCACCTTAGGGAAGTTTTCTACTGTCCAAGTGCTGCAGCAAGGTGAACCCAGCCCTTTGCAATGAGAGCTCCTCCTCTACAGGCCTCCTCTTTAGAAACTCTGGAGCTACCACTGCTTTAACAAGTCATCCTGGTTGATAGTGGCCTGAGTAGTTGACATCAACAATACACTACTCTTCTACATAGTTGTAGCTTGGATTTGGAGTTAATTTACTCAGTAAACCAAGCTTGAAATCCACCCTTATATCCTGACCTAACATGTCGGTTAAAGCAGTGGTTTCCAGTCTATGCTCTGTGGAGCCCTAGAACCCTTGAAGGTGCCTAGAGTCAGTGAGTGGTATCGGCTGAGAGAGCCTGAAGGGCTGGGTTTACACAGCACTCCCTCCTTGCCGTGGTTCAGTGCATTTCCTCTGTTCACTTTCCATATGTTGGGCTTCAAGGTAAAAGTTTGGGAAAAACCTTTTAACCATAAAAAAAGAGACTTTAAATTTAAAATGTGCGTTTTCTTCAACTCAGTCATGTAACTTTTTGCTACAGTTCGATCAGAAATGTCTCCCAAAGACTCACATGCTAAATGATTGCTCACCAGCTGTGCTACTGCTGGAGGGTGGGGGTGATGGGGCCTGTGGGAAGTGGAGACCAGTGGAAGGAAGCGAGGTTACTGGGCTCTGTCCTTGAAGGAACTGTTGGAACCTAGGCCACCTTCTCTCTTTCTCTTTGCTTCCTGTCTATTAGAAGATGTGCACTTTCTCTTCCATGATGCACTATGTCACCACAGGCCCCAAACCGTGGGCCAAGTGATGCTGGACTAAAATCTCGGCAACAGACAAAATAAATGTTCCCTTCTTATAAGCTTATAATCTCAAGCATTCTGTCAGAGCAATGTAAATCTGACTAACAGAATTCTGGGAATCATTCTGCAGAAATGGGTTGCACACACGTTCAAAGATGTATACACCAAAACTTCATCATTGCTTTGCAATAGCAGTAAACTGAGAACAATGTAACATTCTTCAATAATAGTCAATCTATGATATAAGCCTACCTAGGGACACTATACAGCCGATAAAATGCATGGTGAGACCTTTAGGACACGTTATGTTTTTAAAAAGCAAGTTTCAACCCAATTTATATAGATGGTAGCATTCATAAAACGAAGATGTGCGAATACCTGTATGTACATGCAGACGCTGGAAACACGTGCTGATTATTTCCAGGGGTTACCTCTCAGGGGGCGCTAATACACAGAGTTGGTAGGACGGGAAAGAGGAACGTTTACACCTTCGTGCTTTCCCCCAGATATTTCTGACTTGATTCAATTTTCTACAATGAGAATTTATTTAAGCGCAGCTTGTGAGCAATATTAAAGGAAATATTTTTATACGAGTTTGAAATCCACTAAGTTAAATCATAGACCAGTGAGGCCACGAATATGTGCCTCTTTCCTGCATACCCAAGTGTCTCAGTCTGCTTTTTGCTGCTATGACAGAATATTCCAGAGTGGCAATTTGCAATGAACAGAAATGTACTGGCTCTCAGTTCTGGAGCCTGGGAGATCCAAGGCGCTAGCGTGTTTGGCGATTCTGATTCCAAAATGGCACCTAAGACCCTGGGAACTCCAAGAGAGAGGAACACTTTGTTCCCATAGAACAGAAGGAGAGAGCACAAAGAAGGCAGGAGGCAAAAGAGAGAAGGAGGTCAAAATTGTCCTTTTATGATGGCAAAACTCCACCCACAAAGACCCTCACCACAAACCGCAGTGGCAAGTGACCATCACACGAAGGAAATCTCTTCTGATGAAGACCACACCCAGTAACTCTAGCCAGCTCGCCCTTTGTCACAGTCCAGACCGGGTGAGAGCATGACTGGGCTATCATTTCCCAGCTCATAACGTGCCTCTTGTTGACAGATCAGTGGCTTCATCCTTTTGTTTTGCTATAAATAGCTTTATTAAGATATCATTTGCACAGAATAAAATTCACCCATTTATGCAGCTTTCAAATATATCCACACAGTTGAGAAATCATCACCGTAATCAACCTTAGAACATTTCTCTCATCCCCCAAAAGAAAGCCCTTTACCCACTCTTCATCACCCCTCCCTTCTCTCTACAAACCATGAGTCTCCTTTTGGTCTCCACAGATTTGTCCGTTATGAACATTTTGTGTGAACAGAATCATGAACTGGTTTGCATAACTTTCTCAAGGGTTTTCCATGCTGCAGCATGTGTCAGAACTTTATTCCTTTTGACTGTTCAGTAATAGTCCTTGCATGAACATAATACATTTTGTTTATCGGGTTAGCAATTGTTGGATGTTTGTGCTGTTTTCACTTTTTTGTTGCTGTGAACAGAGCTACTGTGAACATTCCTACACAGCTTTCTGTGTGGATGCGTGTTTTCATTTTTATTCAACATCTGTATCTCTATCTATCTACCTATAGGTTCATATCATAATTTCTAAAAATCCTAATTGTTAATATTTTAAAGATTTCTCAGATTGTTTTCCAAAATAATTGACTCATTTTACAATAACAGCAGCAATGTATGAATGTTCCAGTATTTTATATTCCTGTCTTTTTTTTACAATCATAGTCATCCTAGTGATGATGAAGTTCTTCAAGGTGACTCACTTGAATTAATCAGAGGTCTTCTCTAATAGCATCGCATAACAAACCACCTTAGAATTCAGTGACTTAGACCACTAGCATTTATATCTCTCTTGTGGGTCTGCATGTCGACTACAACAGCTCATTCCATTCAGAGAAGCGAAGTGCCTCTTTTGTAGCCTCCCCTGTCCACAGCTGGGGTGGACCCCATGGTGAAAACCTGCTGCGGATTTCAGTAAAAGTTTGATTTTCTTGTTGTTCTCTTCTTATTGTTTTGTCTAGTAATGGACACGAAACTAGGTCCAGAGTGGCCAACATTAACCACGAGGTGCTCGTACAGATAAAAGCTACATGCTCAGAACTAGGCGCAGAACAGAAGAAGGAACAAGAAGCCGAATACTATCACAGAGCTCTGTCCCGCCTGCCTTGCCTACTTCTGGAGCTTTTCTTATGCCATGCTCCTGCCGATAAGCATCGGTGCCTTTACGTTCACTATCGAGTAATTTATAAATTCCTTAGTGTGGTGTTTTAAGTTTCCTTTAAATTTCTAATTTTCACCCGATGATTACTATTTCATCCTTCAGCTACTCACTCAAGGTCTGTTCCTCCTCTTCCTCTCTCTTTCCCAGAAAACAGCGCCGGTAGCCTAAGTCATAGAGGATCCCTTGTCGACTTTGGGCAATGGACACATGACGTAAGAATACAAGGAGAAAATAGAAACAGGGCAGAGTGTTTCTGTCCATCTTTGCTCCACTTTGGCGCCTCCGCTTTGGCAGTGGTTACATTCTTACCTAGCTTCCTTTTGTACCAGACAGCACTTCCAGGGCACCCACATGCTTCAACACTCTTTCCTCCCCTCCCTCCCTCCCTCCCCTCAGCCTCAGACAGCGGCTCCCCAGTACAGCTCGTATTGGGGTCCCTGATAGCTCCTTTTTGTTCCTAGAGCACTGCTCAATCTCTGCACAAGTTCCTTGCATTTAAATGCCTTCACAAGAACCATCTGCGGTGAATTGTTTCCAGCTGGCATCTGACTCACCAGTAAAACCTCTCCTGGTACACGCATTTCAGGTTTGCATTTCAGCAGCTTTCCTCACTGTCCTCCCTTTGCTCGAAAGCCCTCTGCTCCCACCTCCAGCTCTGCCTGTCCTCGGAGGCTGGCACAAATGTCACTGTGCCCAAGCAGCCTTCTTTAATCCCCACACCCCGGGAAATCTCTTCTTCCTTGAGCTCACTCAACACATACTTGATGGTGATTATCTTTTTCTGCTTTAAATTACACTGACTTACGTACATGGAACTCTGGCCAGTTTGTAAACTCTTTGAAGTCTGAACCCATGTGCAGGTCCGATTTGTTTTTGTTTTTCCCTCTCTCCTTTTTTTGGTCCTCCCGAACCTCTGCTTCCCTCTCCTAAAAGCACCTGAAACCAGGCTTTTCACCAGGTGGCCGCTCTCTCATATATTCTTATTACTACTATTACTCCTTTTATAGTATCGTAACAGATACCAATACGATGGGTACTTTAAACAATATGGAAATTATGGAGCAGAGTGAAATTTTTCTTTGGTCACAATGCATTTGTTACACATAAAACAGGCAACATTTACCTGTGAGATACAGTGATCCCGTGGTATCTGCAGAAAATCAGTTCCAGAACCCCCTGCAGATAACAAAATCCGCTGAAATCTTCTATATAAAATGGTATCATATTTATCTAGAAACTACACACATCCCCCTATTTACTTGAAACCATCTATTTAACTTATACCTGAAATAACGTACATTTTATGGAAATAGTTGTGATACTGTATTGCTCAGTGACTACAAAGAAGAATGTCTGTGTGTGTCCAATATGGATGAAATTTGTTTTCAAATATTTTTAACAGTAGTTGGTTGAATCCCTAGATGTACAACTATTAGACAGGGGAGGGCAGCTCTATTTGATAGAAGTCTATCTTCACTGCAAAAAAGTTCAGGTAAACTAGGCATCACGGCACGTGCTCTTTAATTCCAGCACTCTTGAGAGGCTGAGGCAGGAGGATTATCAAGTCTGAGCCCAGCCTGTGCAATGTAGTGACTTCAGGCAACATTTCAACATTTTAGAACTGGGGATGTGACTCAGCGTGAGGCCCCTAGGGTCAGCCTGCAGTAACCACCCCCAACCACCTGAAATTTCATACAGTAAATCTGATGACCGACCCACCCATCTACCAGGGGTATCAAAGAAAAACAGCGTAGATGGCCCAGTCTCTATTGTAACTGAGGCTCTCTCCCACTATGAATTTGTATTAGCATAAACTCCTATCTTCTCATCCAGTATTTTAAAGCTCTGGTCTGTGAAGTTCTGTAGGTTGTTTCCAAGAGGGGGAAGGGGTCAAAAGTTTTTGGTAGGTTTTCACTTGAATAAAGTGATCTAGTCTTTAAAAAGAGGGAAAACAATTTATCTAATCTCACCTCCTGCCCAGACATTTCCACAATGTCTCTTTGTTCAGTGAGTAAGTTTCTGTCTAAAGGCCTCCACTAACTGGGAATTCACTTACCCTCAGTCAGATCATACAGTATGTTTTCAGAAGGTTCTATCTTATGTTTGGCTGAAACCCGACTACCCATCATTTTTTCTCTTGGAGCAATAAAAAACGAGTCTAAATTCACTTTCTCAAATGGCAGCAGTTTCAGATGGTGATCACATTGCCACAAGTCTCTCTTCAGGCTAAAAATACTCATCTCCTTCGAATGGTCTTCATGTGACATGTTTGGAAAGCCCATTTCAGTTTCTTGCTATTTGTCAATATTCTTCAAACCTGATGCCTAGAATGATAAATAATTTTCCTTGTATATATCAACTAGAACAGAATATAGTGATATTATTACCTTCATTGTTCTAGGTCTTTTAAAGCCATTCATGGGCACTTCTGGTTTCCAGTATAGAGTGTAAGGAGCTTCGAAGTTACCAGTTTGTCCTAATGATAAGCAATAAGCCAAACAAAGGTGAAAGAAATATGAGGTCTGTTGGAGAAGCAAGGTCACAGGGTGAACTCTACCTCCAAACTGGAGGGATAGATGTCAGGGTAATGAGAATCACAATTTAGTAGAGCAGAAACCTTGGTAGGAACCAGCGACAGATCAGAAAACTTGAAGTGTACTCGGCGGACTGCTAGAGGCTCAGTGAGGGAAGCTTGAGAGTTAAAAACCTCAAGGGGTTTCCAGACTTTAGTAAGGTTTGCCTACAGCAGCTATACTAGCTCCTCAGTTAGAGTCTTGAAAAATATCCTTATGCTTTGCTGGGATGTGGGAATGAAACAATTTTGAAATACATTCTGTTTTTGTTTTTAAGAGAAACTATTTCACCAGACCCCAATCCACAGGCATTTTATTAGAACCTAAACTACACGAGGAAAGAGGAATACCCAACTCCAGCCACCCACAATCATGGAATTGATAAGCATTTGTGCAGCTCACAGTCCAGGGTAACAGTCTCACCAGAGGACTGCAACCTGAACCTAGGGTTGTCCCCTGCTTCCCCACCCTCCATACTTCACCACCATATAAATGGTCTCTTTACCACAGTTCCTTTTAACTAGTAGATCATGTACTTTTCAACAAGAAGTTACACGCAAAAAAGAAGTCAAAAAGCACAATTTAAAGAGCTGAATAAACTTTAGAACCAGAATCAGATACAGAAGGAGAGTTGGAATAATCAGACCAATAAATTAAAAAATAAAAACACTATGACTAATATGGAAAGGACTCTAATAGAAAGAGTGGCATGCATTCAAGAACAGATGGATAAAGTGACCACAGAGATGGTAATTTTAGAGATAGACACAAAGAAGAAAGCCTCTAGTGGATTCATTAGTAGACCAGACAGTCGAGGAAAAAGTGTCTGAACTTGGTAATATGGCAATAGAAACTTTTAAAGCTGAAATGCAGAGAAAAAAGACTGAAAAGAATATCCCCACCTAAACAGATACCCATGAGCTGTGAAACAACTATGAAAACTATAGCATATAGACACATGTAACAGAAGTACCAGAGTAAGAAAACCAGAAAGCAATGGCTAAAAATTTCCCAGGAATTAATGTCATACACCAGATCACGGGGCTTAGGAAGCTTAGAGAACACCTAGAAGGATAAACGCAGACAAAACAAAACCTAACCCTAAACACATCATACTGAATGATCCGGAAAACAAAGATAAAGTATCGAAACAAGACAGAGGAAAAAACACCTTGCCCATAATAGAACAAAGATAAGAGTTATATTGACTTTCAAAAACATGCAAGCAAGAAGGAAAGGGAATGAAATATTTAGTGTTGAAAGAAAACCCTGCCGACCTAGATTGCTGTACCCTGTAAAATTATCCTTCAAAAGTGCAGGAGAAATAAACACATTTTCAGGAGAGTAACATTTGAGACAAGTTGATGTTAACACAACTGCCCTGCAAGAAGTTACAGTTTTTCAGAGAAGGAAAACGGTATTGCTCAGCAACTCTGATCCACATAAGGGAAAGATGTCACTGGAGAAGGAATTAAGTCAAAGCAAAATAAAAACATTCATTTTCCTTATTCTTAGCCATCCTAATTGATAACATTTTCATCAAAATAATAGTAGCAACAATGTATTTGATTTCACATACTTACATGCATATTTATATGGACATGCTTATAAATTCTTATGTATAAGTGAAATAAATAACAGAACATTCAAGGGATGAAGGGAGGTGTTAAGAATATTTAGTTATTGTAAGGTATCCACATGATCTCTAAAGTGGTATAGCGTTATCTGAAAGTGAGCTTGCATTAGTTATGAATATACACTGCACACTCTAAGCCAACTAGTCAACACAAAGTAAAATAAAGAAGTACGTACAACTGATATGGTATGAGAAAAGAAAGTAGAATCATATAAAATACTCAATCAAAATCACAAAAGGAAGAAATAGAGTAGAAGAACAAACAAAAACTAAAAATAAATATCCTTTAATTATATTTGTAATCACTTAAACATCTATAGTATAAATGCCCTAACTAGAAAATTAGAGTGGATCAAAAACTAAATCTTAATTATATGTTGTCTACAAGGAAGTCGCTTGAAACATAAAGATATATATAAGTAAAAGGGTGGAGAAAGATACACAATACTCCCAAGAAAGTAGGGAGACTTGTCATAGTTTTAGACACAGCAGATTTCAGAGTAAAAAAAAGTTATCATAGATAAAGGGGCCATTATCTAACCAAAAAGGAGTCAATTCTCCAAGAAGACACAATATATCCACCTTAATATATTGGTGCCTGATCACTGAACATCATAGTATATCAGGTTAAAACTCATATTGCACAGAACTGCTAGGAACATTGATGATTGCTTCATCATAACTGGAGATTTTAATACCCTTTGATCGGAAATAGTTGCAGCAGGCAAGAAACCCGTGAAGACATAGTTGAACTCAGCTATCAGTTAAATGGACATAATGTAGACCTGTAGAACATTCTAACATAGTGGAATTTTTCTACTTCTAAAATAGTAGAATTCTTTTCAAGCTCACATAGAACACTCTCCAGGTGGACCACGTTTTCAGCCATAAAGCACATGTTAGCACATATAAAAGAATAGAAATAATGTAAAGTCTGTGTTCAAATCACAGTGGAACTCAAATCAGAAATCAATGAGCTAGAAACAGTTGGAAAAGCCCAATAAACTTGGAGAACATCTACAAAAAAATCTACAGTTAACATCACACTTGATGAGAGATTTGAGTCTCATTAATTTCAAGAACAAAGTAAGAATGTCCCTTCTCACCACTGCTTTTCAGCATGTCCTGAAAATCCTAGCTATTTAAATAGAGAAGGAAAGAAAATGCAGGGTGTACAGATTGGGGCGAAAGAAAGAAAAGCATCTTTGCAGAATACATGATTATCTATACAGAAATTCTAAAAATCTTAATAGAAAAGGTCCTGGACCTAATGAGTAATTATAGCAAGGTTATAAGATACAAACCTATTAGACATAAGAACATTACTTTCTTACAGGACAGCAATGAGAAAGTTGGAAGGGAAACTAATAGCATATTACCAAGTTGCATTAACACCCTCAGAATAAACAAATCTAATAAAATACCTGCAGGTTTGTGTGAGAAAACCAAGGAACTCTTACGAAAGTTATCAAAGACCTAAGTAAGTACTGAGACAGTTTATGTTCATCAATAGGAAGGTTATCTATCAACAAGACTTTAGTTCTTCTCAGCATGATTGCAGGTTCAAGCAATCTTAACCCAAACCCCAGGAATTCATTTTGTAGATATCAACAAACAGATTCTACAGTTTCTGTGAAGAAGCAAAGGATCCAGGATAGTCAACTCAAAGTTTAAGGAGAATAACATATCCGACAGCTACATTATTTGACTTCAAGATTTACTACAAATCTATAATAATGAAGGCAATATGTGATCAGCAAATAACAGACAAGAGACCAGAAGAACAGAAGAGATAGCCCAGAAAGAGACAGCCCATTTAAATACTACCAAGTAGTCTTTGGCAATGCAGCAAAAGTGATACGATACAGCAGAGATAGTCTTTTCATGAATTTCTCTATAACAATTTTCATCCATATGCTAAAAATTTTAAATTGGGTGCAGACCTTACAACCTTCACAAAAATTAACTCAAGATCATCACAGACTTAAATGTAAAAGGCAGAACTATAAAACTCCTAGAGGTAAACATAGGAAAACTAAATGACCTTGGGTATACTGAGACTTTTTAGCTATAACACCACAGGCACAATCCACGAAGGAAATAATTTCTAACCTACACTTCTGCTTGAGAAAACATGTTACCTCTAGAGAATATTTGGAAAACTTGCATCTGATAAAGGATATAGATTATCGAAAATACAAAACAACTCTCAAAATTCAACCATAAGATAATGAACAACCTGATTTTAAAATGAGAATAGGACCTTTCCTAGATACCACACTAAGGAAGACATGCAGGTGGCAAGTGTGCACATTAAACCATGTTCAATTACAGTTCTCTAGGTAGTTGAATTTTTAAGCCACAAAGAGATGCCACTGTATACCTATGAGTACGGCTACAATCCCAAACCACAACAAAGGTTAGCGAGGATGTGGTGCAAGAGCAACTTGCATTTCTTGCTTCTCAGAACACAAAGTGGTAATTGTACCTTCCCTCTGGAAGTACGGAGTGGCAGTTTCTTACAAAGGCTCATACACTTACACCATATGACCCAACAATGACTTTCCTTAGTAGCTGATATTTTATGCCCATACAAAAATCTTCAGACAGCACTGAAGGAAACTGTTCACAATTGTTAAAAACTGGAAGCAACTAGGATGCTCTTCAGTGCATAAGCAGATGAATGTACTGGTACATCCAGACAATCGAATATTACTCAGCACTAAAAAGAAATAAACTGTCAAGCTATGAACATACACAGAGCAAATAGAAATGCTATTACTAAGTAAAAGAAGTAAATCTGAGGAAGATACTTATTATATATGCCAACGATATGAAAAGCTAGAGAAAGCAAAACTATGAAGACAATAAAAAAGTTAATTGTTGTCAAGGATTGGTGGTGAAGAAAGGATGATGAGCAGAACACATAAGATTTTTAGGGTGGTGAAACTATTCTGCATATTAACACAGTGGTGGCTATAGGTCATTACACACTTGTCAAAACCTATAGAATGTACATCCGTAAGTGTGAACCCTAATGTAAATTATGGACTTGGAAGATGTCAGTGTAAGTTCACTAGGTATGACAAATGTAACACTTTGTTGCTAATGTCCACATTTGGAAAGGTTTGTGTGTGTGTGTGTGTGTGTGTGTGTGTGTGTGTGTGTGTGTAATCAAGGGGGATATGGGGGTCCTCTGCACTTTGTGCTCAATTCTGATATGAACCTAAAACTGTTTTTGTTCTTGTTGTTCTTGTCTTTTTGAGACAGGGTCTCGCTCTGCAGTTCAGGCTGGCCTTGAGCTCACTTTGTAGCCCAGGCTGATTTCAAACTCACAGTGGTCTTCCTGCCTCAGCCTCCAGGAGTGCTGGGATTATTATAGGTGTGTGCCACCACACCCAGCTCTAAAACTGTTTTAAAAATAAAATCTATTAATTTTTTAAAAGCCAGTCACGTTATGACTTATGCCAAACATGAGCCGATTGCATCTTTTATTGAATCAACAATTACATTTGACTCTAAATGACAGTGAATTAAAAGTCTAATAGAACTTAGAAGTGACTTACACAAGATCAACGTTGAGTTTTTTTTGCAAACTAAGTGTAGAGGTTGGCTTGTCAGGACAGGCACGACAGATCACGTGGCATAATACCCCTTTCTATTTTTGTGTCCTTGCGCCACTAGTCTTAGAATGTAGCCTTTATTTTCAAAGTTACCTCATGGTCCATGGTGGCTCCTGGAGCTTTAGCTGTTATGTCTGCCTTCTTGACAGCGGGGGCACATTGGGAGAAGCCTCTAGCTGAGTCGGTTCCCGTAAGGGCTTTTCCCACAGTGCTTTCCAAAGACTTCTGCTTCTGCTTCGCTGATACCTCCTCTGTAGAAGGGAGATCAAGACATGCGGTTTCACTGCTGGACATCCTGTCATATTCAACACCATGGGTTCTTTCACTAAATTAGAAGTGCAGAATAGAGACTTGGGGGAACAGTGATATCACATTCTTAGGATCACTTCTAAACATAAGGATTGTTTTTAAGTCACTGATTTCCCTTTGAGATGAATAACGTATTTTATATTTACCTTCACACATTGTATTATGGTTTGTTGACATATTTTTAAACCCTACTAGGGCATCAGTAGGCTTAACTATCATTTCATCTCTCTACCTTTAGGACATCTAAAATTTTGAAAATTTACCAGGATGCTGATGGAAGAGACCACCTTTGAGACTGATGTCAGCACAAAGGAATGCGTAACAGCCAAGCCATATTTCTCCAGCTTTCCACAAGGATGTCATAAAAATTTTTATCAAAAGCTTACTTAATTCCAGGTGTTCTATTTCATATATATATATATATATATATATATATATATATATTACAATAAAGCCATTAGAAGGGGTTTTAGAAGAACATTCAATATGAAAAAAATTCATGATGCATTAGATTAAAAATACGTATGAAATCAAATTAAAATTATGAACCTATATTTGTTTAGAAGAAATAAAACGGTTCACAATTGTCTCTAGGTGGTAGGATAACTACATAAATTTTTGGCTTTACCTCTATCACCTGTGTTTTCAAATAAGCATTCTCTATTACATTTACAAGAACAAAGAAGGAAAAATAACTGGCTATGGAAAAAAAATAGATTCTTCTAGAAGTAGTGTGAAGGACAGATTTTGGAAAAGCAAGACTGAAGCTAGGAGGCCAGGGAGAAAGATACTGAAATGATCCAAATGTAAATCAAGACGGCCCTGGCTAGGGTAGTGACAGTGCAAACAGAACAGGCAGAACAAGAAATATTTAGAGAGCAGAACTAGAGGGACTTGACAATCTTTACGTACGGAAAGAAAAGGAGGATCCAAAGTGATTCTTAGGTGTAATGTCCAGCCAAGGGTGATTTACAACTAAGCAAACAACTCATTCGAGGTTTTCATTTTATTTTCCCATTTTGTGTTATTAATTAGGACAAAGGAAATAAAAAGAGAAACTAGTTTTGAGGAGAAATGTGAGACAGATCCTGTACCAGTCCAACAAATCCATCCAAAAACTTAGTGCCTGAAGAACAAAAGCAATATATATTGTACTTACAAATTCACATTTGGGACAGAGCTCAGCAAAAGTCTCATCTCTGCTCTGCTCTCCATCAGCCTGAGTTGGCTTAAAAATGGCTGTTTTAGAGATCTTGAATTACCTGAATGTTCATGCTATCACCTGTCAGGCAGCTGGCAGAAAGACTAACACGGTTCGCTATCTCTCCTTCTCTTTTTCTATACCACTGTCTCTGTCTCTAGCTATGTGCGGCCGCCTAACATGGTCCCATCAGCACAGTGGCTTCAAGGCAGCTTGTTGTAATTGGCTCAAGGTCTCCAAGCGTGAGAGGGGGAGAGAGGAATGCAGGAGAGAGAGACTGAGATCAGGCGATCTCTTGTCCCTGTCTTACCTAACCTCCGGAATGATGTACCCTTATGTACCTTTACTTCCATTGCCTTTTTACTTCTTAAAAGCAAATTAATTAAGTTGACCTTCATCCAAGGGAGGGGAATTGAGATTCCACATTTCGTGGGAGGAATGTATAAGAAACTTTAAATGCGTTTTAAAACTACCAACAATGAAGTTGAGCTTGAGTTTTGGATGTGTTAGCCTCCATTCCCTAGAACACAGAGCCTGCCCAAAGAGCTAATACTGCCGTACGTAGAGACATACAACCCCAGGCCAGTGAAAGGAAGGGCAGATAGGAGGCACGGAGGGTAGAAAGCAGTTCAAGGTGGTACATTTTCGTGCCGGCCACTGCTCCCCGAAAAGTCCGGAATGGCGAGGCAAGAGCTTGGTAGGGGTGGTGCAACTACAGGGATTGTCTCCAGGTAGAACACACAAGGTACCTGTTCTTTAAAGCAGATCATGAAATGGAAAAAGGAGAGGTTGTTTATCATGTCTAATCTCCCCAGTATTTGCTCTACTTAAGAGGTTTAAAATATCATTGAAATACTATGTACCACCTGATGATTGTGCAGGTCAGAAGTCAAGCACAGAGTGGTTGTGTTCCCTGTTTGGTGTGCAGCAGTGCTGAGATCAAGGTATTGGACACACAGTATCCCTATCTAGATGCTCTGGACACCGTGAGATTAAACTTCCATGCTTGTTCTTCTTATTAGCAGTCGTCTAAAACTGCCCTCAGCTCCTCAAGATCTGCCTTCCTCACCACAGGTCTCTTCTGTCTTCAAACTGGCAATAGTGAGTCAAATCTTTGTTGACTTTCAAATCCCTAACTTTGTCTCCTAAGACGAGGCAGAGAAAAACTGCTTTAAAAACATGATTAGGAGAGGATTCTCCAAACTTCTGTGTTAAGTCTTTTTCCCTAACTTAGCATGTGTGATTTAACACAAGCTTATCTCTGAGGTAAGATATAGCACATTAAAGTTCCAGGGGTTGTGTACATACATGCACAGCACCCGGGCACGAGGAAATCACGGGGTCGGTTTTGGGGTTCTACCTGCCATACTTCCTAGATCTAAAGTGATATCATAATCTATGTTCCTCCTGCTATTCAAGTCTGACTGGTAATGCAGAAAACCAGACTGGTGCCGACAGTATAATGTTAATATATGAAAAATGGAAATAAAACTCTTCCTTTTCAGTTCTGCTATCACCTTTGTTGAAAAGAACGTTCAGTGATTCCTGGAACACCCCAAATGCTCAATAAAGAGTTGTGGAATGAGCTATGGCACAGAGAGAGCATAAACATTCAAAAGGGTACATGGAAGAAAAAGTTAATCATAATAGGTAGATTTTAAATGAGCACCATTTGTCTTAGAAGAGATTCTCTTTAGTTCTAGAGTAATGCCACTCCTGAGTCCTGAAGAGAGTAATGGGTGACATTCCTACAAAACCAAACCAATCTGCAATGAACTCATTTAAAAACAATGTGTGTTCACAGATGATGGAATAAATATATTTTTTTGGTGATTCTTTGACTATGAAAGTAGGAAGCTTACCCAAAGTAGGAAAAAAAAATCCCTAACCTGCCAGAGTGTATTCATTTACAGTAACACTGTAGGAAGACTCTTAGAGGTGGTCTCATCTACAATTTATTATACAGTAAACATTTAAAGAGACATGATTTCTAAATTGAGTTTAGAGACATGATGGCTAAATTGAGTTTCTGCAGTTGAAATGAGCTTATTTGAAAACATGTGGGACACTTTTCCCTGCTAAATTAAAATGCAACTCTCTGAAGGCAAGCAAATAAATATATTTACTTTGTATTTTGTATCTACATTTCATATGTATATATATATTTGTATAATTCTGTTTAATTTGTTATATATTTTCTTTGACTATATAGATTTACTTTCAAAATACTTGTTTATAATAAATCTCAGTAGTAAAATATTCGTAATTCATTCAATCCATTATAAGTCTGAGAAAACCCTAAATTATTCCTTAATTTATTGTACATATTATGTGATATAGTGTGAGAACCTCAACCTATTTATTACAGATGAATGTCTTTTTAGTCAAAATAATTGTAATGGTATTTTAATATATTTACAATGCTTTTCTCATCCTATATGGTATATTTTATAAAGTAGTACCTTTATTAAAAGTACTTTTGCTATAGCAATAAACCAGTAAGTGATGAGCAAAAGTCTCTTTGAAATGAATATTACCTAGACAAAATTGCTACTAAAAAAAGGTTCTAGAAATGCTGCTTGTCTTCAGAGAATACACATCCAATTTTCAAATAGTGATGCAATTAGAAAACAAAGTATCGTATGTTTTATGGTCTGTTAGAACTCGAAGCATCCTCAGAGATTATTCTTATCTTTCCTTTTAAAAATGAAGATCCTGAGATAGAGAGGAGAAATGATTTGCTAAACATTACAGTAATTACAAAGACCCAGCTTAAATGGAGTTTTAAAGGAAACCAGCTCTCATAATTAAGTCAGTGGCATCTAAGCATGTCCCACTGTAACCTATGTAAAGGAACCAACCCTTCATATGTACAGGACACATGCAGTATGATGTAAGCACTAAAATAGACAGGATATTACCTGCTACATGAGAGCACACTGCTAATACACCTTGAACTCTAAGATACACCTCCATTGCTAAGGTGTTAAAAAGTGGGAGAAATCTTCAAACAATTTTTATCATCTGTACTATCTAACTCAAATAGAAATTTTACATATTACATTTTTTATTTTACTCTATTTATTTTTAAAGAATGATGTTCTGGGTTCGCTAAATTGATTTTACCACCCACTAACGAGTTGACTTGATCTAAACACTAATCTAAACCATGTGTCCCAGAAAATTAGGAACATTGTGAGCACATACAACCTAGGTGCTAATTGTTCCAGTTGATAGTAAGTGCAGAGGAAGAAAAGAACCAGTTTAATGTGGACAGAAACCACCTGGAAAGTTTGCAAATTAGAAAAAAGAGTTTAGCTTTGAATGGATGGGTAATATGGGAGATAAAAGAGAGGAAGTGGGTGACTGAGGAGCTCCAACTGGAAAACCAAATCTCACAAATGTAAACATAACAAGAAAACTTCTTTTTATAAAGCTAACCATTTCACTTGATTAAAAAATATGCGAAGACACCATTTAAAAGAAATAAGCCTAAAAACTTTTAAAGATGCAAACAAATTGCATTGTTTACCTATGAAAATAAATAGCAACCTGGAAGAAATACAGCTTCCAAAGAATGAAACCATATAAGGCAGACAGAACTTGACACAATTTTTTGATCTTTCTTTATGCAAATTCAAAGGGGATCAAGTCATCTGATAGCGAAGTGGACGAAAGACAACTGACTGGACAATCCTCCTCCTCTTCAGTGCTTCCTTTTAAATTCAAGAATTAGTGCAAAGAAAACATTTTAGAATCCCTGCCTGCCAGGTCTGTGCATTAAAAAAATAAAATCCTCGAATGTAATGACGTGACCTAGATCAAAGGAGCTAATTGCCATCCCGAGTGTCTTTTGCTTACATTCATCCTCACAATTTTATCTCCTCTCCTGGCAAGAAGCAAGCAAACAAAAACCAGCCCAGGAGCCCGTTCTGCACGTGCATGTAAAATGTGCCCACCGCAGCGCAAATACGTGATCACCAAGAAAAAAAAGAGTGCAAACTTGGCAGTTAAGAAATGTCACTGTAGTCGTTAGTAGGTGAAATTTCAGTCCCTTTGATGAAGATACCATCTTTCAGCCAAACCCTGACAGAAAACCTTTGGTTGCTGTTAGACCCCTCCCTCCCCAGTCAGCTGCTGGGCTCCATCTGGAGGATGGGGGCTCTCCCTCTCCATCACAGCTAAGCGTTCCCAGATCCAGGAGCAACCCTGGGTTCCTGCAAAGCACTCAACTTGCAGTGAAGTGTCCCAACTCCGCAAAGGACAGCTGGAAATGGATTTAAAATGGCAACGCGGACCAATCAGAGCGGTCGCGCCGAAGCGGACATTGACACGCGCCTCCTCCATATGCACAGCGGAACCTGGCGGTGCCTAACGCCCCGCTCGGGGCTGCAGAGCAGACGCTTTTATTCCACGGTGGTCTGTACTTTTGAAAGAAAAATTCTTCCCTGGGTGAAAGTTTTTGTTTTGGAACTGCTCCAAAATAATTTTGGGTGTGATGTGTGAAAATCTGAACCTAATTTTTTTTTCAGAGTTTGGATGTTATTCGAGGATGACAAAGAGGTACATTTTAAAAACGTGCTCCACCGTTTCAAAACGGACTGTGGCCATGGTGGTGCTCCCCTAACTCAGAAACGGCCCAGGCTGTAAAACTGGGACTTGGCAGAGAGGGAGTTCCCTGGGAGAGGGTTAAATCGAGGTAAACTGACGGCAGAGTTCTGCAGTTGGTGCAGCTATGGTGTTAGGGCTCTGTGAGATCCCTTTATCCTTCGGGCATCCGAGCCCGAGTGCTTAGCCCCAGCTGGGGGCGGGGGGAGCCTGTTGCCCCCATTTTTGCCAGAGAAAAAAGCTCCAGGAAGAAACTGGCGGGCTCCGCGTGCGCGTGTGCATTGTTCGCACGTGTCTGCCAGGGTGCACTTCTAGCTGTGTGCGTGTTCGAGTGCGCGTGTATTTACACGTGTATTTACGCGTGCACGTGTGTCTCCGCTCCAGTGTGCATGTGATCACACGTGTGAGCGTGTGTATCTTTGTGCACGTCTCTCGTGCGCGCGCGCTCGCCGGCGCGCTCTGCGGTGGGGGCACCCCCAGGCGGAGTAGGGCTGTCAGGGGCCACCTCCTACTGCTCAGCAGTCCCTTCCCACTCGCAGTGTGAACTAGAAAACTGCCGCCCCTGCAGCTAGACGCTTCCGGCAAAGTTTCGTTCCAGCTCCGAGGAGGCGCAGGTAAAGCACTAGCCCTGAAAGGCGGCCCTGGGACGGTCCAGTTGGCGCGCCCGCCCCGGACGACCGCCGGGCGTGGTGACCTGGGCGGGCGGGCGGCCGGGGGCGAGGCCGGGGATCCCCGGCCTGTCCCTTTAACCCCGCCGCCGGGCGGGAGCACGTGAGCCGGGCTCCGGGTGGCACCCGGGCGCCGCCGCCGAGGCAGTTGTGTTTCGAACGCCGCCGCTGGCTCGCGGCCAGGCGCCCCCTCCCGAGCGCTCCCGCGCGGCCCCCTCCCCTCCGGCCGCCCCCGGCAGCGGCGCTCCCCCTCCGCCGTCCGCAGCGCACTCTCGTCCCGCCCGGAGCCGGCCGCGCGGTGCAGGGGCCGGAGCTCGCGCCGCCCTCGGCCGCCGCCGCCGCCCCGCTCCCCGGCCGGTACGCCGCCTGCCCGTCCCCACCGGCCCGGCCTCCCGCCGCCTTCCGGCCGCCGGCCTCGCCGTCCCCCCCGTCTCCCGTCGGTCTCGCCCTCTCGCTCTGCGCGCCGAGCGGGCGAAGAGCGGGCGGAGGCCGAGCCCCTCCCCCAGCCCTGCGGGGACGCGGCTCCCGCGGAGCCTCCCCGGCCCGAGCGGCCGCGAGCGCCCCGCGCCGCAGCCCCGGCTCCCACGCCGCGCACCCCGCCCCCCGCGCCCCCCGCGGCGCCCGCGCGCAGCGCCCCCGCTCCCTCCCCCTCTGCTCTCTCCGGCAGCCGCGGGACGTCCGGCGTGGATGGTGGCAGCGGCGGCAGCCTGACGAGCAGCAGCCTCCCGCGCCAGCTCTCGCTCCCCGCCCGCTCCGCAGCCGCGCAGCCGGCGTCGCGCACGGTGCCGGGCAGACCGCAGGCGGAGGCGCAGGCGGAGGCGCGGGCGAAGCGGCGGCAGCGGCACAGCGCGGGAGCAGCATGAGCGCACGCGGGGAAGGCGCGGGGCAGCCGTCCACCTCAGCGCAGGCACAACCTGCCGCCCCGGCGCCCCAGAAGCGAGGACGCGGCCGGCCCCGGAAGCAGCAGCAAGTCAGTACGCGGGCGCGCCGGGACCCCAGCCTCCCCGCGCCGCGCCGGCCCGAGCGCGGGAGCCCGGCGGGCGGCCCTCGGCGGGGCGGCGGGGGCGGGCGGCGCGGTCCCCGGGGCCGCGAGGTGGGGGGCCGCGGTCGGGGAGCGCGTCCTCGGACTTTCGCTATTGTGCACGTCCCCGAGGGGCGCGCTGTCGCCCGGGGACCGGCCGGGGCCGGGGCCGGGGCGGGGGCCCGGGACTCGCCGGCGCTTTCCGAGCCGCCGCTCGAGGCGAGCGGTCCGGGACTGGAGTCCGGGGCGGCGGGTCTTTCTTTCTCCCGCCTCCCGGGGCTGCCCGCGGGGAGGAGGCTGGCGCCGCCGCCCCCTTGGCGCCCTCCCCAAGCTCTTAGTGGCCCAGGGTTTGTACCCTCCCGACAAAGACCGGCGTTCTTGGGCTTTTTAAACGCCGAGCGCGGCCGCCAGAGGTGGCCCGGAGAGGGGGCTGCAGCGAAGCAGAGGCCCCGCAGACGGGGTGAACTCGCTCCGCCGCGGCGCGCAGGAAGGAGGGTCCGGGCGAGTGCACGGTAGCTGGGGTCACTTCCTCGCCGGGCGCCCCGTCCTCCTTTTGCTCCTGGGTCCAGGCCTCAGAGCTGCAGACTTTAAAACGCTCTTCCCAGGACCAGCAGTTGGGGCCCGGGAGGGGACTATCGAGGGGCGCCGCGGACCCCGCGGAGTGGAAGGTTTTGTCTGCGGATGCAACCAATTAAGCGTGCAGCCGGCTCTTGCAGAGCCGCGCACAGCGCCCAGGGCGGGAGGGGTGGGGGTTGCTCGCTGAAATTTCCAAGCCCAGGCGGGGAGGGCTGGGTGGGCAGAACTGTTGAGAACACGAAAACTTCACTTCCTCGGTGTTTAAAACTTCTCTCTCGTTCCTTTCCCTTAAATCGCTTCCCTCCTGGCAAATAGATCAAATGATCCTAGAATCCCAAAGCTACACGAGAGCAAGGTGGGGAAATTGAACAGCGTTTGCTTGCCAGTGCAGCTTTGAAAAACGGAGAGAGGGCTGTACCTTTTTGAATCCCTCCAAGGAAACAAGCCAATCTAGAGGCCCCTGAGTTTTCCCGCTCTGCGCAAGCGACACTTCTTACCACGTTTGGATCCCGTTTTCCACCTCCCAGGAAGCCTCTGCGCGTTCTTCTTGTTTGTACCTCCGCTGGTTGCACACTCTCCCACACACACACACACTTAAGAAAACACTGACGAAAATGCAGTGGGGTCTGGAGGTGATAGGAGGTCTTACCTTTCAGTGAAGGCAGAGTTCACAAAGAAAGAGAACGGTGTCCTCGATGTGTTTGCTCGGGATGTACTCACGGGCGCTAGTCTCCCACGGAAGCTTGCAAGGAGGCTTCCCCAGAGCCACTCAATAAGATGCGAATTTTCATTGGGAACTGAAATGCATTTTAATTAGTCTCGTTTAACCACCGAATCTGAATGGAATCTGAATAGATGGCTCACAAGGTAAATACTTAGGATCTGGACATTAATCATCACATTTTCTTAACCACTTGGGTATTTACTGCTTGGCGCAGGAGCCATTTGAAGTTCTGCTGAACTTAGTGCTCGTTTCAATTTCTCCTTCCCTCGGACTTCCAGTCCTCTGCACATTTCCTCCTCCTAGTTTTCTACAGCCTACCCCCCTCACACGTTTTCTCAAAAGAAAGTTTTGAAGAAAACATGTTTACTTTTATAAAAAGATATCTAAAGTTTGACTGCAGACCATGTCTGCCTTTCGGAAAGGAAATGGAGAATTGAAGCAATTATCTAGATAATTCAAGCAAAACCTCCCACCTCAGATTTACCATAATTATTTGGAAATTTTAGAGGGAATAGAGTTAATTTGAGCTGAAGAACTTGGATAATTGCTGCAGTATTTAACTCAATGTGTCGATTGCATCCTAATCGACCTGGAATGCAGGTATGCATAGAAGATTAAAAGGCACTTTTAAAATGGGAAATTGTTCGAATGTGTACAGTAGTGAAATATCTATGATGCTAGCTTCGTATTTCCGTTATTTGAAATGCTAGTATAACGGACAGTGATATTCACCTAAAATGCTTGTTATTTCTATACATTGTAAAATGCACATCCTTATACATTTCGTGCCTTAAAATACATGATTTTCTTCCTAAAACCTGCACCCCTTTCAGGCCCTAGTCTTCATATGCAAAATCGCTTCCCCTTTGAAACCTTGGATTAAAAGTGTAGTTATGTCCTCTTTCTGTAAACTTTGTACCATCCTCGTTTATCCTTGAGCTGAATGTGTTCCAACAGCTCTGTTGAGCAGAAAATACAGCTGAAGAGTCAGGGTCAATTTCTTTCACACGGTCTCGGCCACAGCAGCATCTTTTTCCCCCCACAATTAGGAGCCAACCAGCGAGCCCTCTCCCAAGAGACCCAGGGGAAGACCCAAAGGCAGCAAAAACAAGAGTCCCTCGAAAGCAGCTCAAAAGGTGAGAATTCTCCTAACTGCAATGGTTATAGGAACTGCCCTGTGTTTTTTCCCGTTCTAACTGCACACTGAAGGGATTTGTCCTAGGTGGGTAACCCAAGACATGTTTTCTACACTGGACATGAAATAGGAATTAAGTTTTTTTTTGTAAGTAAACACTGAACATAAAAGGTTCATGAAGATACTTATAGTGTTATTTTTAAACAAACAAACAAACACCAAATCATATGACCCTTAATTGGGGGTAGAGGCGTGAGGAGGGAGGGGTGGGGGATGGTGGGGCAGGGGTACTATTAATGTTTGCCTCAAGTGTGAAATAATTAAAAACAGGAGAACTTTGGATTCTCCTCATTAGTGAAGTTTTTCTGAAAAATAATAGAGATGAATAAATTTTGTGCTTATTTACATGACCACTGTCAGCCTAGTCTCCCTCTTAAAAGTACTTTCTGAAGTGGCTGACAAATAGAAGTCCAATTATACTGAAAAAATTTCATGAATTGTACAACTTTTAATGGGATGGTAAAGTTTGTGTTATACTAAATTTCCAATATAGTGTAAATAATCTCAAGGAAAGTCATCAACTGTGCTCTGAATTAGACAATGAAAAAATTCTAAAGTGGATTTTTACTCATTTAATATATATTTTTGGCAGGATAGAAGCCAGTCAGGTTTAACATTCAGTGTTTTTCTTAATAAACTTTAAATTGTAGCTTAAGATAATTTCATGTTGGTTGTATTTGAGTTAGCAAAGAAGAAATATCTCAGAATAATGAAATATACCAAAATGAAGGTGAACATAAAAGTCACTGTATTTGGTTTTACAAGTAAATAAAAAAATTGTACTCAGGCTTGTGTGGTAGTTCAAAACAAAAGTTAAAAAATCAGAAGTAGACTTTTGATGCATCTTTTCAACAGACTGGAATATACCATGTACAAGACACCATGTTAAAAAGAACTATATGTTCATCTGTTGGGGATGAAGGTTTTATCTGTGTGTGTTTTTCTGTGATTGTGAGCACCATATTATATGTGATGGTTTTCAGTGTTGTGAAACTACCATAGCAACTAGTGGTACATAGAAAGTTACTTAGGAAGTAAATATGGGTTTTATCTTTTTAATTGTTTTGAATAGAGCCAATGGAAGAGTTCTCATATATTTAAATTTAACTGCTTCATTGGAATTAGATTTAGTTGTGATTCACATTTAATCAAACTTTAAAGTAGCTCCAAATATCCTTGTTTGAAAATGGCAATGTATAACCTGGTATTCTTAATTTGACCACTATTTGTTCCATTGTACCCAGCTTATATATTAACTAAAAAGAATTAATTTTGCCAGAGAGTTAAGATTTATGTTGTATACATATGGGACTTACCTTAATTTTGCTCTCAGGAAATGGGAAAGAAATGTTTTGGTAGATAGCTAACAAACATTTAAACTATGATGTAATTGCTCTGAAAAATGTATCAGTATAATATCTTCCAGGAAGGAATCCTTAAAGGTTCACCATAAATAAATTATTGACAATGTAGTGCAAAGAAGGAAGATGACTTATCTCCCAGATTTTACTACATTGCATTTATCTGAAGTAGACCGAAACGTTTCCATCACCTCTACATTTTAAAGTTTGCCACTAACAGCATCTTCAGAGACAAAAGGAAAGTGGAGACGTGCGCTGAATTTGCTCCCCAAAGTAAAATGACCCAGAAAGTTGACCTATTCCCAAGTAAGATTCGATTTGTTTTCCTTGATGTCAGTAACAGACACTTTCAAATGCCTATACTAGACTATTCATGTTTTGGTAATTTTCCCTGTGTATACATATATTAATATAATGTGCAAAACACAAGCAGAATTTCTTTTTCCTATACAAGTCCTTTAGAAGTATCTGAGATCTTCCATTTTTTAAACGCAGTGATTTCACATAATTCTGTTACCAAATGTCTTCTAATAAAACTGAAAAATACACTTGCCCATAGTGTAACTGTTATTTTTCTTCAGTTTTATAAATTATACTTCATTTGCAGAGTTGAATTCAAAATAAGTGACATCGATGAATTGTGTATGGCTTATACAGACTTCAGGTGTTTTTACTTTCAAATCAATATGTATTCAGTATGCCACTACATTACATAAACATGATTATCAAACATACTTGTTACTCAAATATATATTGTATTCTAACAAAGCATATGTTCGTTAAGGTTTGAGCTGCAAATTGTTTTAGAAAAAAATTTATATTGTTCCTAATATACCACAAGAAAAAAAATCTTGTTACACTGACCAGAGTTATCAGTCTTGTATGATTAATTAGGTATTTTTTTGTGTTCTGAGATTCATCCAGTGAAGGGTAGATTTTAAAAGCTGGTAAGTATATGAAAGGAAACAATTCTAAATTGGGAAGACATACACTGTGCATTGAATCCTGATGAAGCTATATGTGCCAAATTCCTTGCTGCTTGAAGTTTCTTTACTTGCAAAGTTTGTTTTTGGCCTCAGTAAGTGGCCTTGGGGCATCTGAAAACAAAACTGCTTGTTAGAAAATTAACAGTGTGAACCCTGACAGTGCGTACAGAACGTTGCAAGACCAAGGGGAGGACTGTTAAATTAACCATCACTTAAATTTCAGGCCACATTCAATAGAAAATTGATTGAAGTGACCTGTAAAACAAACAAGTTTATAAAAACACAATTTTCCTGTTATTTCTTATGGAAGAGGAGATCATTATTCTTCCCTCCCCTTGTATTCCATTCAAAGTCATTTCCATGGATGGACCAGTGTGTGAAAATTCCATAGTCTGCCCTGATAACTCAGATCTGGGAGCTTAAACTTTGTCATTGAGCCAGTTGTGTATTTTTATCTTGATAAAAGAAGAGCTGAAGTTAATGATTTCCTAAATAAATAATTTCAGAGAGAGAAAGAGAGTCTTAACCCTTTTGTTTTTTAAGTTTGAGATATGCGTGTTACCAGGTGTCTCTTAATTTCCTTTTTCTTTTCTTCATGATTGTGCTGCATGAAAATTACTTTGTACTTTTGCATTTCCCATCTTTGGAGACAGGAAGATATAACCTCTTTTATGTTCTGTTGTTCTTTTTTAATAATGAGAGAGCTGTCACTGATCTTTCTGTTTAAAGTCACAAGTCAAATTCATCTTTAGGGTTCAAGTCAATTCTCACTCAAGTGCTTCCACAACTATTTGTCTAAGGTTAAGTTAAATTTTAATAGGAGGAAAATGACTAAAAAAGATCTTAGGTATGGATTTGCTTGACTTTCCCTTTGACTTTAGATGTAATGGCCAGACCTAGAAAGCAAAGTGCAGACTGAAAATATCATCCAGGTAAAGGGTGTATGCTTCAAATAATGTGTTTGGAGTAAATACTTAATTATCTTCTTCTTTGCTATAAAAAGAAGACCTCTAAAGAAGACCTATTAACTGGCTACTATAAACATGGATCATTTGCACTTCTAGAAATGTGATTGACTTTTCATAAATTATTACTAACATCAACATAGATATTTTAGGAAGGGATAATGTGGGTTTTACCCATCATTTTAAACTGAGTTCCAATTCATCACTTCTAAGAGTTCTAACTCTTAGAGAGCTGCGTGAGAACAGCATTTTCTTCAGAATATAGTAGACCATTGAAAAGTTACCCAAAGGCCTCAACAGTTATATATAAGTCAGAGAAAGATAACCTTGGGAGTTGTGTACTATTCCAGTCTACGGTTACTACAGCCTTAGTAGGAGTTTGATTTCTCTATGTTTTCATGGGCAGGTAAGTTCCATCAGAGGATTCAGAACCCTATGTGACTATACAAATGAATTCAGGCATATAGAATGTATTAGTTGATTGTTTCTAGTATGTTAGTATTTTAGGCTGATTTACCTAAATTGACTCATTTATTTATTTGCTTCACTTTTCCAGGAAGACAAAGTCTTAGTGTATCAGTGAACTCCATCTGACGATGCCTTGCAGTTGTCAAAGACTATATTCCAGATATGGGAGAGTCAAATACATTTGAGTCATTTTATGCAGTGACCTTACCTCAGGGAACCCATAGTTACAATTCTCTGCAAAATATCACCCTTCTGAGCCCTTTCATGCAAAGCACCTCATTATTTTGGCTGACCTGCATCCCTGGCTCATGTTCATCTCCAGGTCTTTTTTTTTTTTTTTTTTTTTCCTGCGGTACTGGGGATTGAACTCAGGACCCTGCGCTTGCTAGGCAGGCGCTTATTCCACTGCGCTATAACCCCAGCTCCATCTCCAGGTCTGAACAGGTCATTTTGCCGGAGTTTGACTCTACCAGATTGTATTCTGTCACATTTCAGTTATTTCTTCTTTAGAATAGATGGTTGCCATCATTTTATGCCAGTGAAGTCCTTTGAGTAAGTCTTGTCTTATTAGTTAACTTTTGTGCAGTTTCTCGTGCTCACTTTAGAACTGTGTAGCTAGGCATGAGGCTGGAAACTGATGCTGCAGTTTTCAGTTATGAGTCTACAGTTCTGTTCTGCCAACTGCCAAAAAGAATGGAGAATTGGCTATACCTTAGGCTATTGCTTGATTTTGTGTTGCACTAATGCATTGAACAATTTTGAGTACTATTCCCTATCTGATGTAGTAATGGGGAGCGGGGGAGTCGTTCTCTTTAGAATATGTAAGAGACAGTTTGCTCAGAAGGTAACATTTGTGAACTCCTGAATCATGGCTATTGATTTAGCTGATT
>PVLD010006893.1:0-96173 GCA_004027595.1 Dinomys branickii | reverse complement strand
AATAAAATATTGTATTGATAAAGGCTTAGAAGGTCTGAAGTATGGGATAACAGGTTAATTAATGTAAAACTTCACTGATTATTGTTTGACTACATGCACAGAATAGAATTCAGTAGGGATAAGTGATTAAGAAGAAAATTTAGGCACCTGCACAAAGCAGAAGAGGTAGAGTTAGTAGTCTGTGAGTTAGCCTTTACCAGAAAGCAAGACAGGATTGATAAACTGTGGAGATGAATGGGTTTTGTGGGGTTTTCTGCATACATATAAAGGTAAGGAGGCAGCATTAGCTCAGAGCATTTTTCTTGAGAACTGAAAAGTCAAAAGGAGAAACACTGAAGGGAGGAAGAGGTCTGGAAAGCAGATGAACCCAGGCCATGATGCAAGACAAAACCTTCAGGAGCTTTCACTGCCAAGCATGGGCAACCAGAGGTGTCCAGGTAACTCTGAGCTGTTCAGATTACACTGGAAGGCAGCCCAGTGAGCTTTGAGATGAAATTATATTCACTTGATCACCAAAACTTCAGGACATTCAGGGGCAGGAAGATATTTTTTGACTATATATGGCCAACCAAATAAAAAGTCTGGAGAATGGCACAGCTGCCCCCAGTGTTTCTCACAAAGCTGGTGGCATTCAGACATTTGCAGCATTTGAGAGTCCCCTCTACCCTTTGCAAAGGGGAAAGATCTCCTGTGTTTACCTTCAAATATAACTGCCATGTTTTTTTTTAAGTATAGACTTACTTTCAGATGAAGAGCTTACATTGAATTAATTTCACTCCTGAACTATAAATATATTTAGTGAAAGCTTTTTGTTATCCCTTTCTCAATGAGATACACTGAGCATAGCTTTCTTAAAGAAATGCCTGCTCATTTTAGGTCAAGCTGAAGTTTCAGTTAAAAACATTCAGTTCTCTCCCTGATTCTGTGATTTATATCGCTGGTAACAGGTAAAGATAGATTTATAGAAATACATTTTATTTCATATGAGCAGACTACAGCTATTCAAGGAACCCACAATTTCTTTCCTGGCCTACTCAAATTGTGATTACCACTAGAATAAAATAGCACAAAAGCCATCACAGTTGACAGCTGTAGGATGCAAAATCTATGGTTCTACTTGCATAGTGTGCATCTCCCACAGGAAGCGTGTTGCCAATGTTTCACTTGGACAAAAGGCATTCATGTGGACTGGAATATACATCCTGAGAATCATGAGTAAATATTTTTACATATTTTCAGAAAGTTGCTTTGTGTCATAGAATGTGTCAGTTGCCAAGGATTCATTTATGCCTTTGCCTGTGTGTGATCGTCTGTGAAGTGTTGATGTAATGATAAATGCTTTGACTTAATTGTTTTTCAGATTCTTCCTAAATGGCACAAGTGACCTAGCAATAAATATGTTTTTGGTGAAAAATTTGTTTCCATAGTAATACATTAAGAAGTCATTTTTCTGATGATGTAGAGTATAAAAGGGCATAGTTGAAGGATATGTGAAATATACCTGCTATACATGAATAGGGGATAATTGGAATGTGTTAAGAGTAGATCAAAAGTTGATCTCGGTGAGAATGACTGGAACCTCTGTGATGTTTGATGAGATGTTGCCTCTGAGACTTACGGGCATTCCTGAGAGGGAAGTGAGGTGGGGCCACCTATCAATCCACACTGACTATTGTCTGTGCTGCTTTCCCCTTTGTGATTCTGTTCATTGGGATGGAGTCAGAAGGGCTTCAGAAGAAGCCAGCTAACAGATTTGTTTTGTGTGCAAGTCAAACACTGCCAGAAAAAAGCATTGATTTCACCTGATAACTAGACAGGAAATTCAGCTGAAAACTGCAATAAGCTTCCAAAACAATTATTTACTTCTGGAAAATTACCCAAATGATTTCCTTAGTGTACTACAAGGGTGATTTGCAGTTTCTATCAGGTTATTTCCTTATAGTCTATGTGCCTGGAAATTGTTTTCCTTTGGAGTGTTTGCTAATGACGCTATCAGGATTATCCTTCATCACTCAGTCTACGTGTAGGAAGGTAGTGCCACAAGTGAGGACCTCACTCCACTCACTTCTGCAGCCCCAGGCCCTGACACAGCATTGAGCAGCAGGTGGCATTCAGCTAGCTGAGACTGTTTTGGGAATATATGGTGATTATTGGTGTACAGGCTTCAATATGCTAGTTCCTGGTCAAACTGAAAACTCCTTTACAGATATGTCTAGAAGTTTTAGATGAAGTTGGCACGGTAACGTTTGGGGCAAGTGAGAGACTAAACAAAGTTAAAGAAAGTCTTTACCGTCAGCACAGGTGGGCTGCTAAAGAGACACAAGGACCCTCTGAAGGGGGAAGTTGGCAGACAAAGATTATATTGGGCTGGGTTCAGGGTGGAGTTTACATGGGTGGTCAGAGAGACATAACAAGTGCTGATTGGAGGATTGTCAAGTGACACGCTAAAGGAAAGAGGAAGTCAGGAGGTGGGAGTTAGCTTTTGAGTGACATGCTGTGGTTTTGGGCCCCAGGTCATGTGGGATCACAGCCATGATGACCTAGCAGATTTTTCACATTGGTGGAAACCCATCAGGCACATGCTCTTGAAGTAACATCAAGAGTTACAGGGGGGTGGTTGCTATGTTCTGAAAATGTCACTATCGTGATGAATGAATAGCACATTTGTGGCTTAGCTTTGGTTTCATCTCATTCTCTTTGAGCTCCCTTTTCTCACTGATACTAAGTCATTTAACTCACCCTAAAACTCTTGCCACCTCATTGTCTCTCCTTCTTTTGCACCTTCGTGGCTCACTTGTTTTCTGCTTTGTGTTCTTGTGTGTGTAATTTCCAGAGATTTCTCTGTTTCCTCACAGAGGAATCTGGGATCACAAACTCTTTATCCAGAATATCTTAATTCCCACGTCACAGCTGCCACGTTTGTGGCCATGATCCATGAAGTTCTTTCAACCCATCTTCTCTCTTTTAAGATACAAGCCCCAGTCTTGTCCTCCCTAGATATGTTTTTACTCTTTTATTCCTTAGTTACTTACTTATAAATTGAGTGTTGAATGAAAACTTTTGTTATGCAAGCCTGGAGGACGGAAAGAGGCTGGAGCTGTTGTTCATATTGATATAAAGAAGACAAAACCATCCCTAGTGAATGTAAGTTAACTTTTTCTTCAATTTTTAAAATAGAACCATTTGGACTCTTGTATGTGTTAAGATGGGAACAAGTAGCATAAGCGGGCAGATTGACATTGCCAGCAAGACCTCATGCTTCTGAATCCAAACTTGAAGGAAAACAAATGTACGTGATAGAGAAAGGCCCTCCCCAGTCCTCATGCAGCAGAATTGATATGCTGAGAAGGGGTGTATACCATGCTTGCCATGCCAAGTGACAGAGACGGGACTGGTGCACCAGGGTCAAATACCACCACACTGAAGTGGCCATCAGATAGCTCACTCAAAAGGACCTGGGAATATGAGACAGCTGTGCTCATAGGTTGAGAAGGACTGGACAGTGTAACAGTAGTAGCATGTGTTCCAGGACGTAAAGAACATTCCAACTTCTGTTTCTCAGAAACATTCAGGAGAGAAGTCTTGAGGAGCAGGAAAGCAGAAGGGAACACATGACAGTTAGTCAGTGCTTGTTAACTCTCCTGGAGCCAGGTTCTAGCTGCAGAATAGGTATTTCACCAAGTTGAACTGAAAAGCGAGGAAAAATTGTAAGACCACTCCATGTGTTTTCCCTAGCTGAAAAACAAATGAAAGAACAAAAAACAACAATGATCCAGAGTCTGAATAAATAAATAAATGAGAAAACAACTGTTGAAAGAATTGCTGAGGAAAATGGCAACCTGGGGCGGGGGAGAGCAGGAAAGGAGCGGTAATGACCTGTTCTCCCCAGAGCAAGCAGATCCCTGGGCAAAATCCGAGAGCTTTGCAAACCTCTGCTGCTTTTTTCCGGAAGATAGCTCAGAGTATATTCTGGGCACAGATGAACACACTGGATGAGAAAAGAGCCATGAGAATTTGTTCCGACAGGATGTTAAGAGGCTAGTGTGGGGGAGCATGAACCTGGCCTGAGACAGGGCGGTGGTGGAGGAGAGTCGGTTTCAGCCTGTTCTTCAACCTCCTGAGTATCGAGGGCCATACACTCTCCTGCAACTGGGAGAGCAGTTTTGCAGTAACAAATTTGATAACTCACATAAAAAATGTAAATTCCTTGACAAGTACAATTTACCCCTGTGTGAAATTAGCCCCACATTTGTTGAAGAAACTGAATCCATTACATTGTTTTAATCCCACAAAGGCAAACCTAAGTTTTAAAATAGTTTTAAAATTGCTATACACTTGTGCCTTCATCTTGGGAGCTGTACACATACAAGCCACACCCTGGTCATTTCCACTACTGTTTCCCCTCGCTGCCCTCCCCTTCCCAGCCCCTTCCCATCTGCACAGTCCACCTCCCTCTTTCCTGTCATCTCTTTTATTTTTCTCTTCAAATTATTTATATTTTGGGATCCATGTATTAGAGAGACCGTGTGATAGTTAACATTTTGTGTCTGACTTATTTTACTTAGCATTATGATCTCTAGATGAAAAACTCTAAAGTTAGCTGGCGTCAACAGTGAATTTTATTGGATCTTGAAGGACAAAGCAATACCAACATCACACAGATTATTTCATAAAATATAGAGACAGAAGAACACACATCACTTCTTAAAGTATTGGCAAATCAAATCTAGGGATACTGTATCATGATCAACTAGAGTTTATCCTATCCTATAGCTATAAGCCTGGTTTAATGCATTAAAATCATTATTAAGAGAACAAAGGAGAAAATATATATAATCACTCCAAGACATGTACAAAACATCCAGCGGAAACCTATACCCATTTGTTTAACAAATCAGTGAAAAATGACAATTAGGAATAGAGGAGAACTTCCTCAACCTGATTAAATGAACCTGGGAAAAACAATGTATGACTGGAATCACACTTTTTTTTTTTTTTTTTTTTTTTTTTTGCGGTACTGGGGATCGAACTCAGGACCCTGCACTTGCTAGGCAAGCGCTTATTCCACTGAGCTATATCCCCAGCCCCTGGAATCACACTTAATGGTGAAATATTCTACACTTCTTTAAATTGGGAATAAGAGTAGGACCAAAATAAGTAGACTTATTCTATTTTTATGGTTTATGTAGAAAATCAGTTACATTTCTATCCACCACCAGCACACAGTCAAAAAATGAAACAAAATCCATTTATAATCATAAAAAATATAAAATAGAAATAAATTAAGCAAAAGATATTCAAGGCTTTCTACATTAAAAATTAGAGTATCACTGATAGAATTTTTTTAAAAATATAAATAAATGGAAAAATGCACCATGTTGCTAGAATGGCAGATTAAAGCTGTTGAAGCACAGTTTACTGAAAAGGTGGCAGTGTTACTTTCCTGTTTCTAATAACTGCACTGTGGTGGTGTATGTTCCTTGTATTAGGAGAAGCTGGATTAAAGGTGTAAGGTACCGTCTCATACTTTTGTGAATTTTCTATGAGTTTAAATTATATCCGAACACAGTTTTAAACTGTCGTCTCCAAAGTGATCAATAGATACAATGTGGGCCACTTATAATCCTAGTAGGCCCTGGTGGGCCCTTTTGTAGGGATTAAACTGATTCTAAAATTCATATGAAGTGCAGAGGACTTAAATATTCAACCCTGAGAAAAGGAGCAGAGTAGGAGGGTTCACCCCACCCAATTCCAAGGGTTCATGTAAAACTACCAAAATCAAGGCAGCACGGTGCTGGCCAGGGAAGGGAGCAGGCGAGAAAGCCGAAAATAAAGCCACATTCATATAGCTGTTCACTGGCTCCAGAGCAATCAAGGAAGGAAAGGTGTATTTTTAGCAAATAATATTTAAAACTTGGTTACTAGTATGTGGGAAAAAAAGCAAAAAAAAAAAGGTTCCCTCAAGCCCTTACCTTATATCATACCCCAATATAAATTTGAGAGATCTAAACAGAAAATCTATAACTACAAAGCTTTTCAATGCAAAGGTAAGAGGAGACCATCTAGACTTGAGAGCAAGCAAAGGTTTTTTAGGTAGAAGTAAATCAATAACATTAAAAGAAATGATTGATAATTTAAACTTTATGAAACATAAATGAAACCTCCTAAAGATGTCATTGAACTTCAACACGGTTAACAGCCAATCCAGAGTGTGAGGAAACACTCTCAAAATATATATGCCACAAAGTAATAGTGTTTAGGAAAAATAAAAAAACCTCTACAAAACAAAAACAAAGAGACAAACAACCCAATAATAAATAGGCAGAACATTTGAACAAAAATACAAGTGGCCCATAAGAACTTTTAAAAATTCTGCTCGTTATTAATGGCCAGCAAATTGTATGTTAAGCCACAAGAAAACTCTCACACACATTCACCAGTGTCACAGCTTGTGTCTAGATGTCCTCCCAAAGTCTCATGTGCTCCTAGGTAGGACTTTTGAGAGGTGGCTGGATCTAGGGTGTGTGATGCTGGATTAGGTTGTGTGATACTGGGATTAAAGATGGGTGTGGAGTCCAACCCTGAGTATGGGTAGCACTAATTCATAGATTTGTAGCCTGAACTGAATATAATGGGACAGAAAGAATGCAGGTTTGCTGCTGCTACTGCTGCTGCTGCTGCTGCTTTACTCTCTCCTGTCTGCCCTGCAATGGACAGTTTTCCTCTACAATACCCTGCTGCCATGCCACCCTGCCTTGGAGCCAGCTGTCTGTGGAGTGAAACCTCTACTAACTGTGAATTAAAATAAAATTTTCCTCCTTTAACTTTGAATATTGGGTATTTTGTTTCAGCAATAAGAAAAGTAACTAAGACAACCAGAAAGGCTAAAATTGGGAATCAATGTCCCAAACATGGTGAGGCTATGGAGTAATTGTGACACCCATGCATGACAGGTGACAATGTCAACAACCACTTTGAGAAAAAACCTGGCAGTTTCTTATAAAACTAAGCACACACATACCCTGTGATTAGCAATTTCACTTCCACACATTTACTCTAGAGAACATAATTCATCGGTGAACAAGTTGGACAATTCACATTGACTTTCCTCACCATAACTGAACCAGTCTTTGGAGGGGCCTCAAGGAGAACTAGAGAGCTAACTTGGGTACATTCAAACAATGGATCTACTGGCTAGAAAATAACACAGTGCACAAATCTCAAATCAAAACCACCACGCCAAGTTCAGAGAAGCATGCACAAATGAACACATATAACACAACTCCAACTGCATAAAATTCTACATCTGACAGAGGATAACTCTAAGGATGAAAATATTAGAGCAGTGTTCACTGGAAATTTAGGGGCAGAAACTGGCAAATATTGAAGACTTGTTAATGATATATATGCACAGTGAATTATTAGGAAAGGCTGGACTGATGTCTGCCATTTAACTTCAACTGTTCAAAAGTAAGTGGATTGCTAGATGCACAGGGAAATTAATAAGAGACACAGTGTGTGATAAAGCAAGCATAGCCACAAGCGCATTACCATGTTTGGATGACTAGGCCACATACAGGATGGTGCTCCCCTTGGATTGTGACAGAGCTGAAAATTTCCTACTCCTAGGGTCGGGGCTTGGAAATGTCGTGGAGTAACAGGCTCTGCGTGCATGGTGGTGCTGATATAAACAAACAGTGCAAAATGAGCTAAGAGTGAGTAGCACACTTAGTTATTTGCGGTACATAATAACTGAGGATGGTAAACAACTATGTGACTGATTTATGTATTTGCTATGTGTCTTAGTTACTTTCCTCATTGCTGAGAAAAAAAATACCTGACATCCAAAGTTAAGAGAGGAAAGGTTTATTTAGCTCACAGTTTGTAGAGGTTTCGGTCCCTAGTCAGCTGGCTCAAAAGCAGGGTGGCTTGGCAGAGGGGCATCACAGAGTACATAGGACCAGTTCATGGCAAGCAGAAGACAGCAAAAGCAACAATCGAGGGACCTTAACAGCATCTTTCTGCCCCTTGTGTCTTATCCAGGCTACTCAGGGCAAGCAACGCTCACACCCTTAATCCTGGTGCCCTTGAGCCTAGCGTTGCACCATGAATCAATCCCAGTGTCATACACTCTAGATGGAGCCACCTCTGAAAAAGCCCCACCTATGACCACGTGAGGCTTGGAGGGACATCTAGACATAACTGTAACACTATGCTAAGCATTTTACTCTTGTTTCAGAGCATACTTCTCTTATTGATAAAAAAAAGTTCACTGTAGAACTATCCGGCATCTTATATCTGCAGCAGGCTCATGTAACTTGCATGTATGGCCTCTAGATTACATCATTTTCTCTCATACTTGATTTAACATTATGATATTTTCTTCATCTTGGCCTCCAGAGGTACAAAATCCATTGCTAATATTGCCAGTGAGAGGCCGCTTTGGCCAGCACCAGGTGAGTCTGTGTGAGTGCACCTTGCAATGTTTGTTCTGTGATGGAGTTGTGTGAAGACACTTCCTCAGAACATCTCCCCATCATTAAGCCATGTTTGACTGTATGGCAATCTGTCACTATTTGTGTCTAGTAGGTGGGCAAAGAGGTGTTTAATGTGTGATTCTTCCCAACTTGGCTTCATGTTTGAAAATCACCTTTAAAACTTTTTGATATTTAGCTGGGTGTAGTGGTGCACACCTGTGTCTCAGCACTGGCTGAGGCCAGAAGTTTCCTGCAATTTTAAGGTCAATCTGGGCTATGTAAGTTCAAGTTCAATCTGAACTACATAATGAGATCCCATCTCAAAAGATCAAAAGTAAATAGACAGATGATAGATAAACAAAGAAATAAATATTCTGAGATTTAAAACAACCAACTATCTGCAGTTGGCTAGTTGTAGTAACTTGTAACTCAATGTCATGCCCCAGCAGTGTAAATCGGTGCACTTTCAGCACATTCTGGCAGAGGAGGAGCAGGAGGCAGAGGAAGGCTCAGCAGACACCCTCTCCATTCTCTCTTCCTACTGCCTCCAGGTCTGCCACTTCCAGCTTATGCTGACCAGTGTTCAGGTCAAAGTGGGTACTCAAGGTGGGAATGTGAATATATTTAAAAGGATAGTAGAATTTCGGGGAAAAAGGAACATAATGAAAGTACATAATGCACCATCATTAAAAAAGACCATGATGCCTTAAAAATCTCAGGATGTGAAAGCAAAAGCAGATTAATAAATAGGATGATATTGACCTGAAAAGCTTCCACATAGCAAAAAAAAAAAAAAAATCAAACAGGCTACAAACAGATAAAAAATAGTTGCAAGCCACGTCTCTGATAAGGTCTAATATTTACAATTTATTTAAAAAGTCGCACAGCTCAGTAGTAAAAAACACAAATAATACAACTAAAAACAAAGACCCGAAGAGCTGTTTCTCCAATGATAACATAAAAATGATCCTCCATATGCGATCGCTGATTACCAGGAAATCAAAGGAGTGCTCTCTGAGATACCACATCCCAGATGCTGGGGTGCACAAGTGTCCAAGGAAAGCACTTGTTGAGGTCTGCAGAGACGAGGAAGCCCTGGAGCCTGTTGGTGAGAGTGCAGGTTGGTGCATCCATAATGGAACATGGTAAAGAAGTTAAAAATAGAGCCACGATGTAACCCAGCATCCTTCAGGCCATATACCCACACGACGTGGAATCATTACCTTCTCAAAGTGTCTCCAGCCCACATTCACAGGAGCACTATTCACAGTAGCTAAGATATGGGACAGCCTACATGTCTGTCAATGAGCACATGGACAAAGAAACTGGGAAGTACACACAGTACAATGTTACCCAGATTTAATGGTGAGTCTGCCACTGGCTACAGCATGGGCGAATATGGAGTGCTAAGAGAAGTTCATGTGCACAGTAAGGAGAATACTCCACGGAATCTTACAGAACAGTCAAAGAGAGTAAAATAGTGGTGTCAGGGGTGGAGAAGGAAATAGGAAGATGGAAAAATGTAGACCAGAAGACAAAGCCAAGATAGAGCATGCATGACTCTAGAGATCTAGCAGGCAGCATGAGGGCCGTGGACAAAGAGCTTGTGCAGTATCTGGAATTCCTGCTGGATGGCAGGTGTAGCTATTGTTGCCACAAGAACAAGAATAGGTAATTATGTGAGGCATCCCATAAGTTCATTTGCTCCACTATAGCAAATATTTTCCTATTTATATGTATCCAATAATCATGTTACCACATTGTATACCTTAAATACACACAATCATTGATTTAAAAAAAAACATGATATTTCTCCAAGTTTAGATGAACAGGGAAAGAGAAAACTTATCTTTCACAACCAGTTTACCCTTTCTCCTAGCTTATTCACATCACTGAATCATGGTCATATTTATATTAGCAATATCATCAAGCCAGTAACAAAACTAGTGCGGGCTGTTATAAAGCCAAGAGCATGCGGACAACTCTTTTGTCCACTGTCCAAAGTATTGCCTCTAAATAAAGTGAATTTGTTTAATCTACTGGATATTAGACAACTAACTTAACAACTTACTGTTGAATACTCAGGTTTCATTTTTAGCCAATAGAGCCTTTTACTCTCCTACTTTAAAAACTCATCCAAATTCACCTAAACAGTGCAGAAGTTTCAATAAGGAGCTGTGCCTGGATGCTTGGGGACAGAACTGACATGGGCTCCGTGGAGGTAGTCATCACAAGCCCAAGTCTCTGAAGGTCACTGGAGTCGTGTCTGCTGGAATCTGTGAGTCAGCAGAAGTTAAAGCTAAGGGTCTATCAGCATGCTCACCCTCCTCAGGCCTTTGAACCAGTATCTTGATTTACTATATAAATTTACTTAAGAAGATGGACAAAGCACAAATATCTTGCTTTCCTTTAAAATACTTAGCAACCTAATTGGGTAATAATTTACCATAGATTTTTAACCAACCATAATATAAACATGGAGCCAAATTGTCTCATACCTTTGTCTCCTTAGAATCTCATTCTCTGCTCTGCTCTATCTCAGACTTGCCATGCTTCGTTGATTTGTGGACCCTGGTCTTCAGAGTGAAACACCCAAACAGAGCACCAGACAAGGGCATGTGAGCAGGATGGTAGAGCTCCTTTTCTTCCAAAAAAAGAATTCTTGCCGAAGCCTAGTCTAATGTGATGATTAATTTTACAGAGCTGTTCTTGACTGATGTTACTATAGCAATGAAAATAAACTATGAGACTAGGATTCAGCCAGAGGGGAAAAGTTCATTAAGAAATAAAAGTAGGGACAAAGTTGCTCATTAAAGTGGCTAACCAGGGTTGTTTTATGAGAAGATGGATTAAAAAAATAATAGAGGGTTGCCATGTATTTTAAAGAGATGAATTCAATGTGACTCATGGATTCCGGTTTCAATAAAATCCTGTGGAATATAACAGTTTAGTTCCATGGAAAAAGAGGATAGTTAGTGGACCCTATTATAATATTTGAAATATTCTAACATGAAACCTGACTTGCCCACAAACTGCAAGAGGTATACCATTAACTTACAATTGTGAAAAAAAGAAAAGAGCATAATTATTTTCTTTGCCTTAAGGCTGGTCCAAGGTGAAGAAAATTTCATTCAAGATGCTTCTATATAAAACTAAATGCAAATAATAGTTTTTTTAAAAATTGGAAGTCACTCTAGCAGCTTTTCTAGCACTGCATTGAGTATCTAAAGGGATTTCTTTGAGAATTATTTGGTCCACTAGAAACTAGCTAGCATTTATAAGATCTGGATGCATTTCTTGGAAACAAGGAGAAAGTTACACAAAAATTTATCCTTTAGAATAGCGCTATATTTTCCTATGATTATCTTTTTACTCAGCGTGAGGTAGGTAAGTACATAAGTAGGTAAATGGATATAGAGATCCTAGGTATTGAAAGGGGAGTAGATACCTAAGGCAGGTATTGTATGTTAGATTCTGTTTTCTAAAGGGTAAATGTGTGCATTTTTGCTTTAATAGAAAAGTGCTTAGTCCGTTTAAAAAATGTAGTTAAAGCTTTGTATCTCATTAAAGAGACTTTTAAAGAGGTTGACAACAGATGTGATTACAGCTACTTTCCCCTAAAATTTGATATTTATAAGTTTTGGATGCTGAAACCAAAAGTCTGGAGAGTCTGGTTTCTGTAATCTGGTTGAAATAAGCCAAGTTAGCCAGCTTGTAAATAAATTGATTATTCACTCCAGTCTTGGTATTTGCCCACCCTGAGCCCAGCACTGTGCTAGATTATAGGACAGTTCTTGGCCAGGAACTTTATGGGATGGCAAAGATGGTTGGGGGAGAGAGCTTAGTGTTCCTGTTGAAATGAAGCCTTCAAGTTTGGAAAGGAACATGGGTATCCTTCTGACATTTAGAGGACTTCCTGTCTAAGTAAAACAAATGATCCCTTTAATGCTAGCTAGGATCCCAAGGCGGAGAGAAGCACTGAAACCTTCTGACTTGGGCCAATCCTGGTCCACTGCAAGAGCCATGCTGGTTGGTGACCTCAGCAAAGTCACAGGCAAGGTGGAGGCACAGTCTGAGTGAGTGACTCAGACACATGCGGTGCATGGGACAAAAGTTAGACAATGGATGACAAATTCACAACAGCTGCCATTTATTACGTACTTACTAGGAGCAAGACACAGTAATACAAATGTGACAAGTACACATTACTTCTTATTGAGTCCCACAAAGTGCATATCATTACGCGCCTTTCAGACGAGAATACAGAAATGTTAAACGATGAAGCCACTTGCCCAAGAATGCAGCTAAAACGTGGCCAGGCCATAGGTCAGGGCAGGGCATCCTGGGTCCAAAGCTAGGAGAAGAAATATGAGAAATAAGCCAGGAGACCTGTGAGATAGTAAAAGGGTGGCTCACATGGCTTGAGCTTGAGCCTGGGACGCAGTAAGGACTGGACCTCACATTGAAGGAATGAAACTGAACCTCAACAAGAGCAGCATCGGCTGGACCACTCTACCACATGGGCTTCTCCTTTGAGCTCTTTCCCTTATTTATTGTAATGCTGTTGTTTGCTTTGAGCTATTTCTCTTACAAATTAATTATATTTATTTTTTCTTGGTTGAGCAGTGTGGTGGAAATGGTGCTGGATCAGAAACAGAGGCCCAGGCCGGAGGCTCTGCTGGTCAGCAGCTGGTGGTCAAGGTTTGTCTCCGGCATGGGTCCCTCTGAAAGGCCCCTTCCAGCTTGATGCAGTGACTGTTACACCCCGTGCCAACCACAGATGCCTAATATTAACTGATCATGCCACTTCTGGGCTCGGGTTTGGGAAGCAGGACCCACTGATTTTTATTTGTTTTATTACCCATGACCCCACAGAAAGGCAGATTGGCTAGGAAAGAATAACTCCTGTGGGCTGGTAAATGCTTCGGGTGCTTACTTAGCCTCACCCTTGCTTGCTTCTCTTCATGCTCAGTGTCTCAGTCCTGATTCCCATCCATTTTGGTTTCAGCTGATTATATTGTTCTCTTATTTAATTTTTCCCTTGCATTTTCCATTCACTTAGAACAGAATCCCACATTAAATGAGGCTCCAGGCTCACTTAAGGATGCATTTTGCAAACCAAATAAAGTAAAATCATCAGTAAATTCCAAATGTTTTATTATGTTCCTTTACACATGTACAAATTCCAGTAAGACTCTATTTATGAAAACAATCCCAAGACAAGGATTCCAGATGCAATTAATAAGTTTTAACCATGCTGTTTAAGTGTAGAAAAAAGATCTAATATACTAAACTTTGAGAGAAAAAAAAAATTCAGGGACAATTTGGAAAGATAGAAGCCAAACCCAAACTTGTCATACATAGCACAGCACATAGAAAATTCTGAAATGAGAATAAATTGGGATCTATCAGGAAAAAATACAGTAGAGTGGCATGATGAATGGTTTTGTAATTGTCAACGTCTTCTGAGCCACCATACCATAGGAAAGGGAGGTTTCAGCAGGACCTCTGTCCAATACCTTTATCTTGGAAGTGAAGAAACATAGGCCTGGAGACATTACCTACCTGGTTAACAGCAGAGCAGAGACTATCACACCAACACTGAGAATTTTGTTTGAAGCCACTGCTATCATTTCACACTGGTTTGCCTTTTCAATTCAAAAGCCAACCAGCATTTTTTGTCTTTTCCTCAGCTGTTCCATACATTGAACTCCCATCCTTTAGTCATGCTGTCTTCCAATTTTCTAAACTAATATGAATTCTTATTTAAAGCACTAAATGCGTTCTTAGTGGTATGTGGGATCGAACCCAGTGTTCATAGAGCTATATCCTCAGCCCTTTAGACAGGGTGTTCCCATGTTGCCCAGGCTGACCTCAAGTTTTCAGTCTTCCTGCCTTACCCTTCTGAGTAGCTAGATTTCAGGCAGGTGCCCCCATGCAGCCTACATGCACTCTTGACTCATTCTGAGAAGACGTGTAGGACAGGAAGCTACAAGTCAGAGAAGTCTCCACAGTGAGTGTCTCCACAACTCTGGGTCAACTTCCTCAGGATGGCTAGGAAGATATCCCTTGTTCCACATAATGGTCCAGCAGGCAGGAGCAAAGGTCTGCTACTCCCTGGCAGGAAAGTGCTTCCAGACATCTATCTACAGGGATGAGATTCTTCTTCTCGGCTGCCAGCATCCATCGTCAGACCAAGGGAGTATTTCTGGGATTCTAACAGGCATATATTTTGTGCTTATTTGTATGTTGGAATATTTATATATATACACATATATATACACACATATGTATGAAACAATTTTTAAATGTGATTATTTTTCTTCTCTATAATTTGTGCCACAGAATATGAAATTAAAACAGATCTTACCACTTGGAAGAAAATAAGCAATTTAACCAATATATACATACCCTAGATATTCATAAAACCTCTGTTGGATTTCAAGCTTACAGTGTCCATTATTTTATTAATTAAGTTTATTGGTGTATTTTGGATACAGATAATGATCACATTCATCATAGAGAGTGTGTACCTGTACATGATATAACGTGCTTCTTTTTTCCCCCATTCCCCTCACCTCCCTTCAACCCTTCTTCCCCTCCTTATTTAAAAAGCTTTGTTTCCATTTTTCCTTCTTTTCTCATTCATTTTTCTTTTCCCTTCCTTTCCCCCTTCCTCCTCCGTAGTTCTCCTTCCCATTTGAACATTTTCTTCCTATTTCATAGTGTCTATTATACATTTTGGTCCTTATTTACTCTTTTGGCTTCTTACACCAGAGAAACCATGGGATATTTACATGTATGTCTGGTTTATTTCACCTAAGAGTATGGTCTCAAGGTGCATCCCTTTACTTAGAAATGTCTCAAGTTTATCTTTCTTTATGGCCAAGTAGTATTCCACCGTATAAAAAAAACCCCACATCTGCTTTATCCATTTATTTGTCGATGGGCATTTGGGCTGTTTCCAATATTTAGCTATTGCAAATTGTAGTGTTATAGATCTTTACACTCAAAACTACAATACTCTGAAAAAGGAGATTCAAGAAGATATCAGAAAATGGAAAGATATTCCTTGCTATTGGGTAGAAAGAACCAACATAGTGAAAATGGCCATACTTCCAAAATTGTTATACAGATTTAATGCAATCCTGATCAAAATAACAATAGCATGCTTCAAAGAATTAGAGAAAATAATCTTAAATTCATTGAGAATCAGAAGAGACCTACAATAGGAAAAACTTGGTGCTGAGTATTTTGTCTCACTAATGAGAGTGTAAGCCCTGCCTGATGGTTCCACCCCAGGGGCTGGCTTCTTCAGCCCAGCCTCTGTCGATTCCTCATGCCCTGCCCTCCCTACTTTCCAACATTTCAGCCATCTTCCACTGTCTGTCCTTCATCTGACCTTTTCTCTATCAGTTAATCAAGTACTCCTCTTTTCTAAAACATGGACCCTCTTCTGAACTGAAGTTCCCTTTGGCAGGCATTTGAGCTTCCTCTTCCTTAAAGAGGTGCTTTTCTGAGTCATGCCCATTGCCTCTACTTCCCTCTCTTGTGCTTGCTGTTTCCCACAGCACCACCCTCAGGTAACAGTGCTATGGGTTCTGATAAGTTTCTAGTTTCCAAACCCAACGGGAGGTCTTCATTCTTCACATCTCTATTTGAAACTGTTATGGCTGATACATTGTGTCAACTTGGGGAGTCTAGAGGTTTGGCTAAGTAACTCAGCAGTTGTAAATCTTGGGATAAAAAGGACATGCCCTTACCCTTCTGGGATGTTGTTTATTGTGTTAATTTGGGAAGTTTAAAAGGTTAACTATGTGACTCAGAAGGGAGCTGGGGTGCTTATTTGTATTCATCCTGAACCTGTGGAAGAGGAGGGCATGGAGATTCTGTGAGTGCTACACGCCCCCTGGGTGGGGGTAGGTTGTTTTAGAATGTAAGGGAAGAGAAGAGGCTGCCTGCACCCATTCCTCCCTTTTGCTGGTTGTTTTTGCTGTGCTCTGCTGCCCCGAACAGTTTGCCCTCTGCCATGTGCCACTCTGCCTCTGAAGCAGCCAAGTATGGACTGAAACCTCCACAAACTGTAACCTAAATAAATCTTTCCTTCCTTCATTTTGGGTGTTGGATATTTTGTCTCAGCAACGAGAAAAAAGTAACCAAGACAGAAACTGTCCATGGCTCCATCCCTCACGGGTCTTTCCTTCTTCCCGGACCATTGCTGCTGGTCTCTCTTTCATCTCCTCTTCCATTAGTTGCTCCCTGCACGCTCTTTCCATGCTCTCTCTACTCATTGCCATCCTTTGCCATACCTTTAATGCTCGTCTTTTCACTTATGCCTCTTATCCCCATATTCTCTTCAGGGCATGGCCTTCGCACCCCGATAAGTTACCTGTCCCCTGGTAATTCATTGCCGCCTGGAACCTCTAACTCATTCTCACAAAAATCTGACCTTATTGTTCATTCTCAACTACCAGTCACAAAGCATATTCTTCCCTCTGCTCTCCACCTGTAAGGGTAGCACACCCACCTATAGCATCACTGAACCCTGGAAGATCCAGTTCATCTTCTCCTCCTACGAATCCGTAGTCACCTCTCAGCCTAGGCCTGCCAGTGTTACTGCTACTACAACTTCCTAATGAGCCTTTCTTCTCCAGTATTAGCTCATGCATTCATACAACAATCTACATGATGCTTTGAGAACACTGTTTCTGATGTATGGTTCTGACTATGAAGCTGTCTTTAAGTTATGTTATGGGTTCTAATTGCCTTCAGGATAGAACCTGCTAGAGTTTGCATTGTGACTGTCTGCGGGATCCTGGTCTCTTGCACTCTCTCTTTTGCCTCTTGGCCATGAGGCAAATCATTTTATCCTTGTCACTTCCTCCCTATCATGGCATGCTGCCTTACCACAGGCCCAAAGCCAGTGGGCACAAACTCACTAAGGCCAGAAGTAGGTCTTGAAGGCCCATATTATGTTTTCAGCCTCTACTTTTTTATGTTTTTCATGTGGCACTTCTCAATCCACCTCAATTGTTTGGGGCTGGATATTTGTATCATCTGGGAAGCTTTTAAGATCTAATGATGCCTGAGCTCTACTCACAGAAATTCACATTCAGCTAGACAGGGCAAGGATCTGCTCTTCTGTTTTTTTGTGAAAGTTTCTCAGGTATGGAGGTTAAGCTTGACTGTGTTGACTTGGTTAGCTTGGGGACTAGTGAAGGGACTGGTGGAACAGATTTCCATATGTGTCTGGGTGGGTCATAGAGGCATAACCTTGAGTACTATATTTGGCCCTTTCCTCTCTGGTACTGTTTCCTTGCTCTGCTTCCTGGCTGCCATGAACCAAGCAGGTTGGCTCTATCACAAACCCTCTACCATGATGATTCTGCATTGGAGGCATCTGAGTATGGACTGAATCTCCTGGAACCATGAACCAAATTAACTCTCTCTTCCTTTAAGTTGTGAGCATTGGGTATTGTCTCCCAGCAATGAGAAAGCTGGCTAATACATAAGATCATCAGAACATTTTGCCGTAGGGGTTTTAACTAATTACATATTTGCCTTATTTTAATCTTCCGTAATAGATGTCTGGGTTATCTTCAAGTTTCCCACTGTATCTCTTTGTCCTTTGGATATATCATGCAAAAACTTGCAAATGAACAGTTATAAAATAGAGTCTTCACATGTCATACTCAGAAAAATGATCATGTCAAATTCAAACCTTGTTCACAATGCATACAGTTAATGTTGAGTTTTAGAAAAAGTGGCCCTTTAAAACCCCAAAACAAAACAAAACACTAAGAAAAAAATGTTTATTCATAGTCTGGGATTTTAATTATGTTCCTAGAAAAATAAACAGTTCTTACGATTTTGGAGAAGCTGTTGGCAGGATATTGCTCCATCACTAGTCAATTGCCCCGTGCTGGCCCTACTGACCTTCTAATAATGGTATTGCCTAAATTGTTTGTGCAACAACTTGCATAATCTCCACTTCTGCATCTTCTTTTTCTATGTAACTGATTTCACAAAATACTGACAGTGCTGTGCTCAGTGATGAAATGTTCTTTTCCTTTCAACCCAGCTGGGAAACACACTTTTACACATGCTCATTTTCAAAGGCTGTGAATGTAGGATTTTTAAAAAGAAGGGGGAAATTGATTAATAAAATAGAACTTCATTAACTTCTGCCTTATGATACTTGAGAAATACTAGAACAATGACATTTGTGATCCAGGCTCAAGAAATAAAAAAGTTTGAAATGATTTGCCACCCAAATCAGTCACGTAGTCCTCTGCCCTCTCTACCCTTGAGTATCTCCAGAAAAGGAAAGATACACTAGAGTTCTGGATGCCTGTGGGCAACACAGACCTCTGCATCAATAATATGTGCAGAAACCCTGTAACTTCTGCAAAATGAAGCTGTGCCTCCAGGCTTCAGAGGAGCCTGGGGACCCTGCTGAAATGGTTTGCAGCACATTTCAAACCAGGAGTGGACCAGGCATTTCCAAACAAGAACTGGGAAGGGAAATTCAGGATTGATTCAAAAATGTTGACTGGGTACAGTAAGACACTACATATGCCAAGCAGGTATATGCAGACATGCCAACTGTGTGTGTATGTGTACAGTCTTAAATTCTCAAGAGGGAGTCTTATAACCTTAATTGAATTTTGCATAGATTGACTAGCACTTAAAATATAGAAAATATATCAGTTTTCATTTTACACATTAGAGTTGAGCATTACTTTGTGATTCCAGTTATAAATATTGACTTGTAAAGGGCATAGACTTTCGGGACTTTGCTAAATCTAAAGAAACTTGGATCCCAGGAAGTTTTACTCAGTCAACAAATGTACATGAACAATGACTGTGTTCCAGGCTTTTCTAGGTGGGGAGAAGATAGTTTCCTTTTCTTGAACAAGTTATAAGTGCCAAATACTCATCTGTCTTTGTCCACTGCTTACACCAATCTTAGCCTTGCCTATCCAAGACTCTTACCTAGGAACAGTGCCAAAGCGGAGGCAGCATGACATAGAGATGTCTGGGGAAAAGCAAAAAATGGAAACACACATCATACCTTGCTGCCTTTTCATGATAGCTCTTGTTCTGTTTGGGGACTTCCGACCCCAGGCGCGTAGTACTTCTGTCATGAATATCCATTTTGGGGTGCCCAGATCTGGTACCTAACCAAGACCAGACTCGTGAGCAGCAACTGCCTCTTCTCCCTCATCAAAATACATCTAACCTGCGCCATTTTCCTGTTGCTGGAAATGAGAAGTGGCCTTCTGGATGAGGCCACCACAGTAGTAGTGTCCGCCTGGGTAGCATTCTCAATTTTGACATGAGTATAGCTGAGGGCTACCATTTCAATTAGGCTACCAAAGTAGGCTAGATGGATACAGTCACTTCTTTGGTAGACCCCAGACAGACATTAAAGAGCAAGTGCTATATGAGATTAGCATTTAAAAAAGGGTAAGTAAAGGAGCTATGGGAATTTAGAGCACTGTAATTTAACCAAGTCAGCCAAAGGATTTAAATTGAGGCTTATGGATAAATGGGATTAGCGAGGTGAAGGAGAGAGCCAGGGGTGGATCACTGTAGACAGGCTGCCTCTTTATTAGTTGTAAACCTTTGGGAAAACTTTTATCTCTTCTAAGCTTCAATTTTCATGTGTATAAAATAAAGGAAATAAACCACCCTCTGAGAAGTACACATAAAACACTTGATACAGAAGAAATACTTAATGCTCAGTATGGAGACACCAATAATGTCAGTGGCAGTGGTGGAGGTGGAGGTGCTCCGTGCTGGCAGGATGACTCAGACATACTAATTTCCAGAGAAGAGATGAGAGCAACATCCCTGTATGGATCTCTCCAGCCTGGCTTTATGAGAGATGTTTTTCTTTATAAACCTTACCTATCCCAAGTAGAAGCCATCTGAACAAGGAACAGCTCTGTTCATGCTCCGGAAACAATACTCAGAATATAGGAGCCTGACCTGACCACCGCTCTTCCCGAGCCTGAGTGTAGTACAAACAGCAAACGTGTACCTCCATCTAAGAGCGGACGCTCCAAAATCCCACACCAGTAGAGAGCCTTTCTTCAGAGCAGGAGTGCACTTCCTGCTGTCACTAACCCCTTAGCCCCAGAATGAAGGCTGACATTAGCACTTCCTTTCTCTTTCCCAAGGGGATCTACATAGGTTTTAATGGGTCAAGCTGGAGTGCAAGAATCCTGGTGGACACATTAGATGATGCTCCTCTTCTGTTTTGTCAGGTCATGTCCTTGGTAGTGACTCCACAGTGTGAATAGAAACCATTTTGAGAAATCTGAGCAATTGTTCCACTGCTCTGAGGTGGTGGTAAGCAAGAAATGACTATGCAATGGAATGTTTCTCAAGCATCAGGGGAGACCCATACCTCAAAGACTGTTTGTTGGTCATTTTATCAGAGAAAGAAAATTATTTTTGATCATTTTTTTCTCACTATGATAATAAACAGCCCATCACACACTCTTTCCATGTAAAGTTGCCTGGTTTGACATAAACACTACTCAGTGCATACTAGTGTCTCAAGACTGCACCAAGGCAAGACAATCCAATTATCTCAAACTTTCACTAAGAATCTTTCCAGAGCCCCTTGGCTCCTTATGACTTATATGACTTTTCAGCCCAGCATATGGCTCTTTCATTTCAATACATGTGACTAAGTTCATTTGAATACGACTCCCAGACACTGCTGCACTGGATTGCTCAGGGTTGCCCACACATAACCTCTGTGTCCTGGCTTGCTAGCACTGTTTCTGTCTGTAACAGTCTCCCCTACCTGCAAAACCCTTCAGTCCATCTGATCCATCCTGAAATCCATCTTCCTTTTAAGATCATTAGATCTTAGTTTCAAAATTGCTATGGCATTTCCTTGTCCATAAGTCCTCTGACTTGCTAGGCAAATGTTATATTTTATGCTACTTGTTCTTTAACTTTGTACTTTGCCTGTATTTCTATATCGAAGACCCCTTGCAGTACCCACTGTATTGCTCAATTCTTGCATCCCAGTGCCGTTTTTCACACTTTCATATCCTGAGGTTTAGTAGAGAGATTGAGAAGAGGGACTTTAGGGTCAAACAGGAGCACAGTGCTCTGACTCTGCTGTGGGTACACTGCGTGGCTTGGCTCAAAGGCTTAGACTATTGAAAGCCATGTCTCATTTGAAAAGTGGCTGGTACCAAGTCTCCGGCTCATCTGCCCCTCAACATACTGAGAGGCCCCAACAGCCAACATTTCTTAACCTGTTTTGGGATTAATGACCTCCTTCCACATTGTGATAAGGGTCTGGACATCACCCTATGTGATATCCCTCAGCAGGTGTACACAGTCCATGTCACAAACCTCTCACCATGGGTGTTCAAAAGCAGAGGAACCCAGTTGTGGTCTAACCTCACATGTCCCCACCGTTCTTTCTGAAAATGCAAAAGTTCAAATCTATTGTCATAACTTTTTCAGACAATATTTACCTCTGTTTCTGTGTTGGCATACCTTCTGTTTCTGAGACAGAAATAATAACAGATAAAACTGTTGTTCTCTGGATGCAAGTCATCAGTAGACCAGCACTGTCCACCGTGGTGCTCTCCACTGCAGAGGCTCATGATTAAAAGCCAATTTTGCTTAAGAAGGCCCATGATAAATTGCAAAAATTTCTAATTTTATTTGGCCTAACACCTGGGGTCTCACTCCATGGATGTGATGCTAAGGACCCAGGCAGTGCTTCTGCCCTTTCAGGGGTCCATGGCAGTCTTGAGCAAAGGTACTTGTGTTTGAGCTGAGAACTGAAGGAGCTGCTCCCTTTTTATTAGAATGCCCTTTTTTTCCTTGAAAGAATGACTGACCATCAAGCTAATGTTATTCAGATCATAGTTGGGTATTTGGCAAAGATTTTCTCACAAGTGAACTAAGTGAGACTATCACTTCAAGGGGGAAAAAAATAAAAACATTTGTTGCTCAAGGTAAAATTTGAGCTTTCAAACAAAAATGAGAATTTTAGAAACATATATATGTGAGCCTGACAGCTTCCCTAGACATTTCTGATGAGATCAGAGGTGATGCTAACAAATGTGATTTTAAAAATATGTTGTGATATGATTTGTGCCAACATTTGGAAGATCTGCATAACTCAGTAAGCCGACGCTTCCCGATGACCAAAGCAGGATGGTAGAAAATCACGCCTGGGTAAAAAACTCATTCAAACAAATGAGAGAAATCACTGAACTCTAAGAGAACTTAGAAGTTTACAGATAGTGGTTAAGTCCTGTACTGAAACAATCTTTAGTGACTATTATTTGTCCAGTTTTCTATAGCATGAAATCAGAATATTCACAACCATCTGGAAAGACCATTTATACTTCTCCCTTGAACAACAATGCAACTGTATGCAACAGTGTTCTCACCTAAAACACAAACTGCAACAGCCAGTTGCAGAAGCAGAAGCCAGAACTCAGGTGACCTCTGTTCAGTAAAGGGATTGGCAAAAATGGGGAGCAAAGTCAATCTTACTATTTTGGGTGGGGAGGGAGAATAGCTTTTTTGAAAGTACAATTTATATAACTATGTAACAAGTTTATTATTTTATTTTACAATGAAGAACAAGTTTTAAATTTTTCTCCATCTTAATATCAAGCCCTGAGAATACCTGTATTTATAACCAAAAGCAGACTCTAAGGCCTCAGTCTAAGGGTGTTTGGGGTCTCCAGGCTACCAAATTTGAGAACTTTTTCTTTAGAATCTGTGTGGATCTCCTGTTGAGCCCCTGTGCTAAGGGAGAGCGCACAGTTTCTGAGGTGAAGCTTGGTCTGTAGCCACACAGGCTGCCTCCTCCATCCAGCTGAATTTCCCTGTGTATGGAAGTTTTCTTCCCTTATGAAAGTTAAGTGACAAAAAAAAAAAAAAAAAAACAGGGAATTTCCTGTAACCTTAAAATTGCAAAGATTAAATGACTCCTTAGCTAATGTTCTTCCAGCAGGGTCTTGAAATTGTAGGTAAAAATTTAGATGTTGTTTAAAATATTGAATTTTATTTTTGATGCCCTGAGACAAAGTACTTTTTGTAAAGAAAACACATCCAGACTTTGAGTGAATATTTTCTTGCAAGGAGCCATCTTCAGATTCCTCCACCCCCATTTAAAAGTTCTCTATGCTTTATGAAATGTTGGTTATTTGTTAAGTGGGGGCGGGAACAGCTGAGGAACGGAGTGGCAGATAGGCAGTGACTGAGGCCTTCACCGGATGGGCCTGGTGTCCAGAGAAACAGTTGGCACGGTGAACGAAGACTCGGTGACACTTTTCAGAACAGAGCCAAGCATTACTGATGCCAGAGTGGAAAGGCAAAAGCCAAGGTTATCTCCCCGGTGATTTGATTAACCCACAGAAACTATCAGGTTGTCATTATTTTATGAATTTAACAATAACTTTTTCTAAAACTCAAGAAGCACAGTCTAAGTTTTTCTTCACATCTGGATACATCTCACATATTATTTCTGTTTCTCAGTCTTGCTCTGGTGACAAGAGCCCATGAATGAAGATCTTCATGAGGGGCGGGCCTCCCCACCCATTAGCTTTCTCCTGTTGGGTCATGTTTTCTAGGGCCACCCCGAGCACCTGACCTTCCTATCACTCAAAGATCCAGGACTGCTGCACCATGTATATCAACCAGAGTGTGCATCCCATGAGAAAAGTCAACCCCACTATAGCAAGACGCTCAAAAAGCCCCTAGATGGTATTGAGAAGAATTTAATGATTAGCAGAAGTTCAATGAAAGAAGAACCTTCCTTTGCAGACCAGTGTGGTGTAAAGATAAATGATGAACCACTTCAGAGGTGCATGGATTTGTGATCATCTTGTGACTCCTGGCTTCTCAGGGTCTCTGACTGACTTTGTAAAGGACGCTCACACTTACACTATGCCGGGCCACTGTGTGCTTGAACAGAGAGGAGGCGCCCCACTCCTCCATGCCCTGTGCGTGGGTGTGCTTACACAGCACTCTTATTTATACTCAGCCACATATGGGCACTATATATGAATTAGGCATCTATAATACAGATACTTTAAATATTTGTTTACCACCAACTGTTTGACTGGGATTTCCATGAATAGAATAAAAGATGTACACTCTAAATATATACATGGTTGTATCTGGGTACATAGTACAATTTACTATTATTTCTCTTTATGGACCAAACAGAAAGAAAGAAGAAGAAAGCAAGCAAGCAAGAAAGATCAAAATTCTAAACTAAATTTCACTTGTTTCCCTTCCCCACAGCATGAAACAGTGTGCTCAACACATAATAAAGAACAATTAGCATTCTTTTAAGGGAGGAGAGGCAATTACCTAGAGAAAGAAGGAACCCCAAATTTTAAAACAAATTGTCACAACAAAAATGATTGTTCATTCTTTTGTAGCAAATATTTGCATGTTTATTTTAGGTCTGACATAGATGTAAATATTTCAAACAAACCAAAACATGCCAGAGATAACAATAAACTCTTCCGGAGTTGGGGGAGAAGCTGCTGCCAGGAGGAGGCATGGCTATTTTAAGCATCTTGCTTCAAAAAGCAGGATGCGGTGTTGCTGCATCTTTAATTCCTCTGTTAATTATGGGTTGAGCATTGTTGTGAATCTTGTCCTCAAAACTGAGCTCAGAAAACAAGAGCAGATGCTCATCTCCAGGTTTGGCTCCCATGGGAATTAAACGGAACATATTGGTTTATAATTAATGTAATTTGTTGGGTTATCTTTTGTGAAGGAGCGAAGGTAAACAACCTTGCTGCATTGTGGTGAAATCTTCGAGCCCGGAGCTTCTGCAGGTATCAAGGAGACAGGAAGAAGAAGGAAGGAAAACGTAGCTGCTCCTGACGGGGCAGAGGGAGCGCGGGGATGTCTGTCACTGCGTAACATACTTTATTCAATTCCGAGGGAGACATTAGGTGGCAGACCCTAAACTGACTACAAACGGTGTGTAAGTGGGAGCCATGAACTGGCCAGTGGAGAATTTTGATAAGCTGAATTCTCTTTTCCTTTATTGTGAAATAAATAGAGAAATACAAAGGAAGCACTTTTCCCTTCTAAGTAGAAAATTGGGCACAACGCAAACTCATTGATTTGGATGCTTACCTCTGAGAGCACACTGTCATTAATAAGAAATATACAATGACATTTTTACATGGAAAATCTTTGCTCTCCAGTCCATTCCCTCAGAGGTAGAGATGCTATCCTCGTTCTTAATAAACTCACTTGTGAAAAGGAAGTACCCGTAAATCTTTCTACATACAACCAAGCCCGGAAACCCGCCCCTTGGTGTTACCTTTTCCGTCCTTTGCTTCATACTAACCGAGCGCAAAGCACGTCTAACCTCAGTCCTTTGACCGTCTTTGAATATTAGTGTTGGTGTTGTACCTCTTGAATTTCCTTTTCACATTCTTCTGTGTATTGTTTGTCATTTTAAAAAGTGACTTGCCAAGTTTCAAAAATAGAATAATAAGTTTGAAACTTTGTCAGCTTCCTATAAGTTAGAAAGAAAAAGTAAATTTTAACTGACAATTCACTTTCATCATATTTTCTTACATTAGAATGTTAAAATTAAATTGTTCTTTCCAAAATCTCTTAACTAGAAATCTAGCTTAAAACCTTACAAGTCCAGAGAATGGACTAATCTAATTTGCAAAAAACAAATGTGTGCGGGGAGGGTGGACACTGGAGAGAAGATATTTAAAATTTGTATTTAAAAAAGCAATTGTACATATTTATTTTTAAAGGCAGTTACATATAACATTAATCCCATCCCTATTTTCTGCAAACGAATTTTCAGATTTCATCTTGGAAAATGTTTCCCAGAGCGTTTTCCGATGCTGTGGTGGGAACGGTGTGCGTGCTCGGTCATCCACCGTCTGGGTGGACAGGCCTGCGCCCAAGCCGGGCCTCGCCGCCGCGCTCCTGTTTCCTGCCTGGCCGCTCACCGTGCCCGCGGCCCTGCTGAAACAGCGGAACACACTGGGCTCGCGGCCCGACAAACTGGAGAAGGGCGATTTCTAAATGAGCCCGGGCTGTGCTCGAGTGTCTGCACTTTACAGCGCGTGGTTCCATCTGTGGGAGCCGGAAGCAGAGACGGGAGGTGGGTGCGACACTCCTGGCGTCCGTGGTTTTGGGCTCAGGCGGAGACTGGGTGGGCGACGCGGGGCTGCCGGGTGAGTGACGCCACGTGCGTGATGGCGCGCGAAGGGCTCGGTGTGGGCTCCTGGGCTCCGTGGGGACGACCGTGCGGGTGAGGCCGGCCTGCGCTGGCCCGGGGTCCAGGGCTGCCCCGCGACCTCGCACCCCCATAGAGCGGCGCCCTCACGCTCTCACGAGGAAGAACAAACCCGTGCGTCGCCGCCTCGTCCAGGCCGTCCCCTCTCCAGGCCCAGGCAGAAGCCGCCAGGCTGCAGGGGCCGAGGCCGGGCCACGCGGGCCGGCAGGGGAGGGCGAGGCGGGGCCGAGCAGAGGAGGACCGGACGCGCCAGGGGCCTCGGGTCGAGCGTGCCGGGGCTCCACGCAGGACAGGCAGCATCGCGGACAGGGCGGGCGGGAGGCGGCCCGCGAGGGCAGAGCCTGGGCCGAGCCGAGGCGGGAAGGGCTTTGGCCGCAGCAGGAGAAGCCGGGACCTGGGCCGGGAGAGCCCGTCGGCCCCTTGACGGCCGGAGCAGGCAAGCGAGCCAGCCGGGCGCACACGCCCACGAAGCAGGGACAGGGAAGGGACGGCTGTAGGAAACAAAGTCAGCCAGGCTGACATGGCGAGAGGCGCGCCCACCCTTCCTTCCCAGTCAAGGGCCGCGTGACCGTGTGGCCCTCACAGTCAGGAAGGAAGCACTTCATGGCAATCCGCATGGCATGAAATGACAAGGAGAGAGAGAAAGAGAGAGAACTAAAAGAAAAAAGTGGACAGATTGACCAATATAGAAACTCTGGCCCCTTTCCAAAATTACAACATGTCATTGGCAAAACTTGGAAGTATGAGCCAGATTTCAATTCAATTCTATTTCTGCCACACTATACTGCCTCTCATATAATATAGGTATTTATGTATATGTTAAAACAAAGAACTATTTTTGAAAAACTGTATTTTTTTAAATGTAGCAAGAAGCGTCTTTAATATCTAGCTTACAGAAGCCTGACTGGTTTCTTTATTTTGCTTTAGGGAGTAAATAAATTGTTCCCAAGGATCAAAATTTTTACCAGATGGCTATTTGCAATTGTAAATAATAAAGATCTACTAACCTCTCATCCTTTCAGACATGTTCATTTTTTCAAACCACTGAACGTTATTTAACCTGAACTTTTTTGTTGAGAATGAAGCATAGATGGCAAAAACTAAACAAGGAACAGAGTTCAGGCAAGTATATGAAGTGAGCCATATCTGCTTTTGGAAATTCTTTTCTCCTGACTGTGTGGATGTTAGATGCTCAGGGACTTGGTGCAATTTCTAAGTTTTCAAGTCCTTGACCTCCTGCAAACCACACCGTGTTCCAGCAGTGCAGACTGCAAGGACAAGGCTTCCAGCAAATAGCATTTAATCACTGTCTCGATGTCCAGCAGCAACCCTACCCACAGTGATTATTTACAGGGAAAGTTAAGGACCTTTTACTTCCTTTTGCATCCCTACGATAACAAAAATCAAACAATGAACACCAGCAGCAACAAAATATGCGATAAACAATATTGAAAGGTAAATGAAAGTTGTGGGAAAATATTTGTAATAGATTTATCAAAAGCTAATATCAACTACGAGGACTCTATGTTGGTTTGGGGCATATTTTTGCAAGAGGAACAATATAATACAGGACACATTTTATATGATTATTTATAATAGTCACCCAAAGAATGATATACAAGAGAGTGCAAGAAATCTGTCCACACACTAAGACCAAGGAATCTAGCCATGGGCCTGAATCCCACAGAAATGTCCTGCATGAGTACAGCTGAAGACCTAGTGGTCATAACAATGCCTCCCATGAGTTCACTTGGAGGCCCAGAGCCCATAACAATGTCTAATGTATGCCTGTTTCACAGATCTGCGCTGGGAAGGCCCAAAGGTCAGTGGTGGAAGCTAGGAAGTCTGTGCCAACAGGATGAAGGATCTGTGCTAGTAGGCTGAGGGATCTGCACTGGAGCCAGGAAGCGACACTCAGAAGAACCAGAGCTCCCCCAAAAGGACCACAGCCGTCCTCAGCAACAGTGAGGTGTCCAGCTCCTCCAGTGATCAAGATGGCCAAGTTCCCATCAGGGAAGCCAGTGCAGCAAGCTGCTTCAGAAGACTGAGCTGTGTACCTTCTTCCCTTCCAGAGCCAAGAAGCAATGCTCAGAGTGAGGACCAGAGCTCACCCAAAGTGACCTGAAACTGTTCTCAGTGCCAACAAGGCCCTGAGCTCCTTGGAGGATAAAAACAGCCATGTTCATCAGGAAAGCCAGCATGACCAAACAACCATCTCCTTAGAGCTTCTACCAGATCCCAACAGCCCTTTTCTGCTCCCAACAGCCATATTCTCCTTCTCCAGTTCTGCCTGTTATGCTGCTGGCATCAGTCCTGAAGTGAGCCTCCCACACCCAGCACCGTGCTTACTCAGTTCAGCTGGGGGTTATAAATTGACCACCAGTTATCGATCCACTACAGACTCTTACAAATAATAGGAATAAAGACCAGAATCCCAATAGGAAAAATGCAGGGATAAGCAAAAATCAAGTGACTGTGAAATGTGGGCTTTAACAGATCAAAACAGATGAGATATTCACCTTCACTAGCAAAGAAAATGTGAACAACAACAATGAGATTGCTTTTTACATGGCAGATTCTCAATTATCAACCAAATACTAATTGCTGCTAAGGACAAAGAGGATCACATTTTAATTCACTGTTGATAGGAACATTAATTTCTCAAGCCTGGTGGTAGGCAAACTGGCAGTATACAACAGAGGTGTGTATGCCCTTTAGGCCAGAGATTTCTCGCTTAAGGACTTATACTCAAGAAGCAATCACTCATGGACAAATATATATGGAAAAGAAGCGTAGAATTCATCATAGTGTGCTTCATGATAAGGAAAGCTGAGAAGAGCCTAATTAGCTATCAAGAAGAACTGTGAAGTAATTTAGAACATCTATAACATGGGGTTGTCTGTATCACTTTTAAAGGATGGTATACATTATATTCACTGATATGGAAAAGTCTTTTGACATATTTACATCACTATATCAAAATATCAGGGTGTGCATTTTAAATATATAAGATGTAATTGCAACATACAATAAATGTTTAAATTGAAAATTAAATATTATTACACCACTGTTTTTAAAAATATTACATAAAGGACATATTTCCATGACCCCCTCATAGTACTCCCCTTAACTTCTGACAAACTGATCTCATCATTCTTGCCACATTCTGCAGCAGTTCTGGAGTCCTCTTCCATGAGTGTCCTTAGTTGTGCTGCCCACTGCCTCAATCTCCCAAATTGATCCAAAGTACTCACAGCAATTTCTGTTAAATGAAAACATTATGATATGTCCTCACCCACCATATTCACAGGATCTGGCTCCAAGTGACTTCTGGCTCCTCCCCAAAGTCAAAATGACCATGAAAGGTGAACATTTTGAAGGAGACTAATATGGTTTCTTTCTTTCTTCTTTTTTTTAATCTTTTTTGAGACAGGGTCTCAATATGTAGCTCAGATTGGGCTTGAGCTCACAGCAATCCTCCTCCTCAGCCTCCCAAGTGCTAGGATTGCAGACCTACAAATAATGTTTTTAAATTTAAACATTCCTTGTATATTTTGAATACATCTCATATACATTTGAAAAGAAGGTTTGAAAACAATATGTACTAGATTACATACTCCTATGTGTATGACAAAGTTGTGTGTTCTAAAGTGGAGAAATCTGAAACAACATTTTAAAATTTTGATTATGCTTTCTTATAAAAGACTTTAAAGTGTTTTAATATTTTCTATATAATTCCCATATTATCTAAATTTTTGAGTATTTATTATTGCAACAGCAAGAAGAAACACCAAAATGGCACCCAGACATCTAGGATTTGGAAGCAGATTTATTTACATCAATGGGCACTGATCAGGATCATTCCCCGAATATGGGGTAAGCAAACAGAAAGTGCAGAGCCAGGATGGCTTGTCAGTTGGGGACTGGTTTATACGATGTGCATCATGGTGACCAGCTATGCATCACAGTGACTACCTCTTTCTAAGAGACAGAAGCAACTGGAACTGGAACAAGAACTATCACCTGGGAAACTAGAAACTGGTTGGGGGGGCCACTTTCTGTTACATTGTCTTTAACTAAATGCATCAGATGAAATCTTAATATTTAGAAGTGGAAAGAAATGAATATATCATAAGTTTTCCAATTTTCCCACATAGTTGATAAAAAGCTCAGAGAAATGAGCTATTTTGGCTAGAATCTATGAATTTATCTTCTTGATCTCAGTACCACTTTCTCTTTGCTACCACACTGCCTGAACGTGAGTAAAGTATACATAGCAATATAACTAATTCAGACATTTGTGCATTGATGGAGGTGTGTTTCCATTCATAGTGTACTTAATGCAGTTTACCATGTCACTCTCTTTATCTAGAAATGAAAGAGTAGACCAAAGTTAATTGAAGGAAGATGTGTTTGGATATTGAAACCACATAACCTAGTGAAAATTCTGACAACTCTTCAAAATTTAAATCTTCTTTTTAGGCCACAAAGAATCTTGAGTCAGGCTAAGCACCAACAGTGTATTTTGTGACCTGAGTGCTAGATTTCATGTCACAAATGGACTGCATTTTAGTTCAGAGATGCATTTGGCTAAGGAGTCACAATGCAACTCCCACACCATCCCCACAAGAAAGCTGCTGAAAGACAGTGAAAAGCATATCACAGATTGATGATTTTCTAATATGAGATGTTCAAAATTTCATATCCTTATAAATTAAGAAATACTAGAATGGAGTGGCCAGATGTTCAGCCTCCTTTCTGGAATTTAAAATGTGTGTGTGTGCACACATGCATACACAGAAGCCGCTCCTCTGAAGAGCAGACATCTCTTATCAGGAATTGTGAGTCTCCCTGGGCTGTCAGCAGCCTTCATTCATTACCCACCATGCTGCCGTCCACACTGTGAATGTGATGTCTTCTCTGATGCAGGCCACATGGATGTCAGAAGTCAGCGAGAGGAAAGGGAACTGTTTTCCTACTGTGAGAGTTTAGAAGCAGTGCCTAGAAAATTTGAAGTAGTAGAACCCCGGGGGAGCCTCCTCTCAGGCAGCCAGTTCCATCACTGTATTCTAGTCAGAGGGCTGCCCTGAGGAGATGAAAATCAGAAATTGGTGACAAAACCCCTGTCTTCTCCTTTCACGACCGTCAGTGTCAGTTCTCTAGAATGCTTTGCTTTACCCAATGCGGGAGCAACAGGAGAAGGAGAACTCTGCTCGGAGGAGAAACTACAGCACAACTCGAGTCAGAATCGCAGGAGTTGGTGAAAGCAGGGCGAGGCTCTGTGAGCCGTCGTGACTGTATTAGGAAATGTATGTGGGGACAATTTTAACAATAAGCTTACAATCTGTTTTTAAAAAGTTCAGAAACTGGCTTTTTTTCTATTAAAAATAGCACATATTATTAAGTACTAGTCATGGCAAAACCCTCCCTGAAAGCATCTTATAATAGCCGTCGCTGTCTTATTTCCAGCCCTTTTCCGATCCACAACCAAACCTTTATTTGTCAAATTTCGTCAGAAAGCAAATGTTTCCTGGCTGAGACAATGAATTCTTGGCAATTAGCATAATAAAAATAAATTCACCTTATATTGATTTACACTCTACCATAATAGGGCAACAGGCTATTTTTCTTACACTGTCATTCTCTTTAAAAAGGTATCACCAGTAAGAGTCAAGCACATTGTTTTATCTTTATTTGTATAGCTATAGGATGTTTAAACTTGGAAGTCCGAGAGCTGCATTCCTGGAGTAGAAGCCACTTTTGACTGGCCTCGCTTTTAGGCCGAAGGCTGGGTGAAGGAAGGAGTATCGCCCCAAGAGACGGTCCCCAGACAGCACTGCTCAGGGACTGTGTGTACTCTCAACATTTCCTAATGTTCATGTTGACACAGCAGGTTTCCAGGCACACTCTGTTAATCTACAGAACTCCCTGAAAAAGCTAACTTATAAAACTGATGATAGCTTCACAGAGCAAATTACAGCTGGCCCTCTGTACCCATGGGTCTGGCAACCATTTGGTCGACAACTGAGGATCTGAACTACCCCCACCACACACGTAGACTGCATCTGTCCCGAGCATGCGCAGTCTCTTTCCTTACCTTATTCCCTAAGCACTCTGCCATAATAAACTATGTACATATAATATGCATTGTATTTCTTATTACAAATGATCTAGAAGTGATTGAAAGTATACATGAAAACATGCACAGGGCATGTACAAATGCTTTGCCATTTTATACGAGGGGCTTGCACTTCTGTGGATTTCTGTGGATTTTGGCAGGGGTTCTAGGGCCAGTTTCCCAGCTACCAAGGGATAAATGTACTCTCCACGAACACTGGCTGAGCCTTCAAGAGTTGGGATGAGAGGGAGGATTTCATAGAGGGATGGTAATGTGGATGGGGGCCCCAGACATTCACTGAACAGAAAGAAAGTTCAACCTGGCCGTGGGTCATAGGAGGATCTGGCTGTGAGATTGAGGGACAGGAGTCCACTGGGAACTCTGCATTTCCACCTCGAAGCTCAGCCAGCCACAGTTATCTCATCTCTGCAGGAGGGGACATTCTCTTGTACTCCCTACCACCAAAGGTGCAGGGAAGGAGGGAGGGAGCAGGTTCCTGAGTATGAGCTAACCACGTGGCCACTACCGAGATTTCATTGAAAGCAGCCTCAAAGCATCCTGATGATATGAAGTGGTCTCTGCTATTGGGGACAGACCTTCTCATTCTCTTGTTTCAATGTGTAGAAGCTTTGGTCTCCCACTACCCTTTAAAAAGGGAAAGTACTGAGCTTAACATCTCTTGGCAGTAGAAAAGGTGAGGAAGGTATTTGGGGTAGTGAAAAAGGGTGAGAGAATTTTCAAACAGAGATGAGGAGGAGTTAAGGGAAGCACTGCGTAGAAAGAGAAGGCTCTGGGCAATTTTTGAGTTACTCTTGTGTTTGCATTTAATTGAGCAGCACGTGCCAACTAAAGAAAGCAGGAGAGAGATTTAATACAATCATCTGGAACAAGCCAGGATGCAGTTAGGAGACATGAATCACACCAGCTATTTGGGCAGAGAGACTTTAATATAATCGTTCACTAAAGCTGTTGGCTAAGTGAAAGGGTAAGAAGGGGGACAGAGGGTAACGAGAGCTCACCTGTAGCAGCAACTATAAGAGAGAGCTGTAATATCTAGGGCTAAGGAAATAAAGGCAAGAGGTCAAAGTTAGTAAAACTTGGAAGACCCGAGGTAAGGCTCAGTTTAGACTCAGAGGAGGGTCGCTGCTGACAGGGGCTGGTGTCTCGGAGGGTCAGACGGGGCTGCCTCTCTACAGCTAGACTCACCTGCAGCCCTGGGCAGGCATGGCCGGGGTGCAGTAGGAACAGCCAGTAGACCGGAAGTCCATAAGACAGTGATGGTGCCCGGGGTATCTGGAAGGGAACAGGAAGGATCAGCCTTACAGGACCTGCCTAGCACCCCCTACTGGCCGAACCAGACACGTATTCACAAGCAAGAAGGTAGCGTGGAAGAGGACCTTGGAGAGAGGAAGCAATAGCTGAGGAACTGCCACATAACTTTTTAAAATATTATTTTTCCCACTGCTTTTTACTCTGTCATTTTGAGAATTTTTTTATCAAAATAAGGAAGATGAGGCTCCTAATATCCTTTTCCACAGTTATAAACTCTTTTAAGTGAACCAGAGTATTGAAAACCTAGGTTTTTAAAGACATAATAACAATTTACTTACAGGAAAAAAAAATATGGGCTTCTACTCCAATTTAAATCCTACTGTGTTTACTTTTTCTTTCCTTCAACAGCTAGATGCTGAACAATGTACATCAGAAAAAGTACTAAGGAGCTTAAAATACACTAGGAAATAAAACAGACAATATCATTACATTCTTAGAATATGATTCTTTCTACAGAAGTGAGATTTATATCAACTCTCAGAAACAACAGATAGTCCATTTTATGGTAAACGGATCAGTGTCCAAGCTGAGGTTTCGGTGTTGGCAATTGTGGCCAAGGTGTCCTGAGATTTAGGGACTACATTCAGGTGCCTCCATTTCTCCCGCCCACTCTCAGATCCGTTTCCTCAATTTCTTCCTGTGTCTCTAAATAGAATCACACAGGCATCACGTGTGATCCAAGATCCTATGAATCCCGCCATCGAAATGATTCACACTTAACAGCTACACCATAAAAAAAGCCAGAGAACTTCCTTTTTTAGCATCGACTGCCCCATCAGATGCAAAGATAACTTAGTGTGACTTAGAGGAGGGAAATGTAGACTGGATTTTTTGAATAATGTTTAACTAATGTTTCCTTTAAATAATGTTAATATATATATCTTTCTACCAGATAGTAATAGTTTAGAAGCTCAAGTTTAGTTTCTAATCCATTTAAAATTTATTTTTGTAACTTTGTGCCAATCAAAAGAACTGTCTTAATTTGTGCTTAGATTATGCAGTGTTTCTTGGAATCAGCAGGGTCGCACAAGTTTATCTCTGACATTTAATTTTTTGGCCATTCAGAGAAAAATCCATATAGTACGAGTCAATTGTGATAATATTCCCCAAATCTAAACCTCTTTTCTACCTGACCATAAAAGAACTCAAGACACAGATGTTATATTATAGTTCTAGATGTGTGATCTTCAAGTTTGTAGAAGTAGGAATATTTAAACATCTCCCTCAGAGCTTTGTATAATAGATACTTCATTAAGCTGTGATGGTCACATTATTTTATTCATTGTTAATACATGAACACAGAAGTTCTTCACTACACCTTGGCAAAAGTCTGCTGTTTAACTACAGTCAGGCTTAAGATACTCTTGTTATTAAAAACCTTACCTCTCCTGTTTCTCTGTCTGCCTGCACCTAAGGCAGAATTGTACCCTGTATTTTCTCTCCTGTTCCTGAATTCCTGATAGAAGATCTGAAATGGTGCTCTAGAGTAGAAGATAAATAGAAGACACTTCAGGGCTTCACATGGCACTCAATTTTCTATACAATTAGATGACCTACAAGCCTGAAAACACACTCTTCAAAAATCTAGCTCTAGCCTACTGCTGAGACCCAATCTCAACATTTCCTCTATTTTCTTTATGACCCTCCAGAGCTAATATTTTCACCCATTTCTCTTTGCCAGAGTCATCTCAAGACTAGCTACTGATTATGAGACAGGAGATTAGGACATAGCCAACTGGCTGAGTAAGTGGGTGACACCTGTAATCGTGTAGATCCAGGACAGATTCTCAGAAAACAGTTTCCAAGTCCCCCACCTGGGACCAGTCAGAAAGTACTATCCTTAGTTCTTTTGGCATAAAAATCAAGCAGGTTTTTTGATAGAAGAGCCTAGCTCTGTCACAGCCTAAAGAATGGGAGATTCAAAAGACATACACCATCAACTGCACGGCCATTGTGAAGTCCCTGAGTAGCCGCTCTCACTCGCAAGTACGTACTTCTTTTTCTACCTTGAATAAATGTAGACTCTCAGTACCTTTATTGTATGTCTGTCCAATTCTTTGTTCAGGACACCATGAACCAGGAAGGAATCCTTAAAAAGAGTCTACAGGAAATGCTACAACCTGGTAACATTTGGAAAGTGTCAGTTCTGCTCCATCTGCTGTACCACTGGGGGAGCGATGAAGGTCACAGATTTTCTTGTAGAGAATTCTATTTCCAGACCACCAGTGTTGACTGTGAACTTCACACATCTTGCCAAATCCTTCTCTTTTTGGCCATCAGTGACTGCTTGCTCCAACTCTCATCCATACACTTTTAAATGCAAACAACCAGCAATTCCCCCTTGACACAGAGTAACAGAAGCCGAATTTCTGAGAGAAACCTTACTTTGGACTTTGTTCTTGAGCCATTTTAGATTTTCATGAAGTGGGTGAGCATTGGTCAAATACTGTCTTTTTAAAGCTTTTGGTATAAGGTTAGTTTGTCTTTAATCCTAGCCCTGGGTGGGAAAATCTTTGTGCTATAATAGTAGGAAAAGCAGTGCACCCTGAAAGTGAAACCCTGTGAAGCTTGGTGCTTTGTCTTATAGTCACAAGGGTGGACTGCCGATTCTAATGTGGCTGGAAAGTGGAAGCTGAGAAACTTGAAAGAAAAACAGACTTAGAGTCATGTTTAGCAGGCAAAGTTATTAAAAATAAAACCCTTTTGTAGCCTTTCATCTTGATGTTATGAAACCTGGTAGCATATTTTTTCTCCTTTTCAAATGAATTTTGTTTTTAATAAGTTTGGCTAAAAGTATAAATGCTTTTGGCAAGGTCAACTTGAACTTGTGGCTTTTCTTAGCCATTGGGGTCTACACCTCAGAGAGTTTTCTGTTTTTATTGGAAGTTTAAATTCTGTTGGCTGAACTGGTAGTTTTTTTTGTGAGAGCACTGGAGTCTTTTAATGTTTTCTTTTTTGGTCTCTTTGGCTGTTTAAAAGAATGACTTGAGGATGAATTTGGTGCCTTGGATAGATAAATAAATCTGACAAAATTATAAATGACTCAGTGAACTGGAACAGGAAGGGGAAAATAATAGTGAATTAATTCTAAAAAGAAAACACACTCCAGTAAAATGCATGAAATCCTAACAAAGAAAAAGCCACATTGGATGGGAGAATTTAATATTTTAAGGGAAGGAAATAGTCAATTCTTTCTCATGCCAAAACCAACCAGCCTACTAAACAGACAATAACAACAAAACCACTAAAAACTATATAGCAATTTCTTCATGTCTAGTATATAGTAGACTTACCTTCTGAAAAATTCCACACCTTACTTATGTGTCCAATATATTTTAGCATGTTCATATAATAATAAAATTGTATCATTGTACCTTTTCATTAGAAATTCATTATTAACAAATCATCAAACTTATTTGCCACTGAAAGAAGAATGAGTCACAGAGAGCTCCACTGGACCATGAAAAAATTTTACAGATCAAGACTGGCTACAAAAATCATGCTTCAATTGTATGAAAATCAGAATGTTCATCTGATACTTAAAAATCATAGGTGTTCCTGGAATAGATGTGCACTCCTGGGATGGTTATATGTATTTTCTTGGCTTACTTTTAGGCTTCCTACTGTGAGTAGAGGAGAATCTTCTTGAAAAATAGATAAAAGTCCTTCGCTTTTGTTTAACTGAAGCTGATTCACTTTTCTGCAACTATTTGACATCCTAGGGTGTTGGATTCTTCAGCACTTGTTGCAGGCCAAATTTAATAACCGCAGTACTTTGTCCCGGTGTTGTACTCTGAATGACAAGGAGCCATCATGTGTCCTATGCCTGTGTTATCTAACTGTAAAGAGCACCTGAATGATATCTAAATAAAGAGCATTTTCTTAACAATTCACAAGATGCGTGAGTCTTCTGGAGTACTGGATAATTCTGCAGTTTAAAACATGCACTCTCAGGCTTTGGGTTCTGTGTTCCTGGCTCTAGTACACAAGGGACATGGTGTCAAGTACACATGAGTTCACACTCTAATTCTGCCACTCTGTACCTGTCTTCCAGTCTTCAAGTTTATATTTCAAGTGCTTTATACATTATGCTTGCAGTTTTAAAATACATGCTAAAGATGACATTGAAACATAAGCTATCAACACACTAAAAAACCCAGGACCATACTGTAGATGTTGTAGGGACCTTCTTTAGAGAGGTAAATGAAATCAGGAATTCATCAGAATGCGTGCTTTAGACTGAAGCTGGCCTCAGAGGTCTACCCCTCCTGCCCTGTGTAAATTGCTGCCACTCATCTTGAGTATGTTGGCTGGAAACAATACTTCACTCCTAAGATTAAAATATACCAAGATGGTGGTTGTTGCTTCTGAACTTAGGTTATAAATGACAACGCAATCATCCCAGTGGATCCTGTTCTCTGATTCTTCTCATGTGCTGCCCTGATGGTTGTGCTGAGCCCACACCCTGATGCAGGTTCGTGAGCCAGAGGACTCCTCCAGGTGTGCCTGGGCTCCAGGCCCAAAGAAACTGGGGGTAATAAATGGGCCTGTCAGAAGCCACTGGATTTGGGAATATTTTGTTATGCAGCACCAGGTGACAAATACAGATGAAGAGAATAGATGAAAAAACTTTTGATAGAATTACATGGATGAAAATTGAAAAGCAGAACTATTTGTGTTTCCCCTTAAACGTAAATCAAAAATACTTCATTGTTATTTCAATTCTCATTTAGGACTTCATAGTTACTTTAGTGCCTTTGTCCAAATCTTTTTAGCCCTGTTTTAACAATTCTTTGTTCCCACAGGTCTTATACAATTTGGTAATTCCTAAGCCTCTCACCACATAGAAAATAAGGAGTGAATAAAGGCAAATCATGAAATCATGTAGCGATGGTCACACATACCCTAGAAAGTCCCTATCATCAGCAACAGCTGTCACCATCTGACAGGCAGATAACTTTCATTAGGGACAAAAAAATTCCTCTTTCCTTTATAATTAAAAAGTCTCATCAAAGACAAATAAATATATGTTGACATTATTGTGAAAAATGTCTTAGCTTTCTGTTAAAAAATTAAAAATTGTGCAAAACTTTTAAGACATTTATTGTAACCCACTTTCCCCAGTATGGAGTTTTACTAATTTTAAATCCTGAAACCAATCAGGCTGGTGAATCTTACACATGGCACCACAAGTGCCAGCCCTTTCCTTCGATTAGCTTGGAACTGGCAGAGCGCTGCGCTCCCAGTGATCAGTGCAGCCACTGCCAAGAAGCTTCCTTCCTTGCAGACCACAGAGCCTGAGCAAGTTGGTCTTGCTGGAGAGCATCAGGGGGACATCTGGCCTCAGAGGGGACAGTCACAGCCTGCAGGATTCTGGCCTGACCAATGCACAACCTGGCTCAGCCAGGGGAGCCTCACTTCTGTATCAGGATTTGGAGGTGAATCTTTGTAGCTTGTGCTGTGCTTTGGGGAGAAGGAGAGAGGTAGAAGGAGAAAGAAAGATTTTTCCCAGAATTGTCTTCTGAGAACTACAGAATCCTATGCTACCTAACATTTTAGTAAGTGAGAGCGTATTTCCTAGCAGAATCAAGTCATGGGGATTTTTCTCTTCCAGCAAATATATCAGCAGTGAAACCTCAAAGGACTTTATCTACTAACATTTAGAACTGTATTACACCAAAGCTCTGTATGAAAATGTACAAGTCAGCCACTGACTTTTTTTTAAAATATTCTGCTGGCCAGGGCACTGCACTGACATCAAAATGCTGGATCCAGTACATATGAGGGCTTGCAGATTCTTTCTATCAGTGGCCACAAACTGAACCCCTACCTCTAGCCAGATGTTTTATGAATGAGGAAGACTACAAATTAGTCATTTAATGCTAGAAAAACAATCCAAATGTCTGATACACCAATGATAGCTCATAAATATCAACTTCAAATACAAAAAAGAAAATCACTCCCCAGATATTGACTGGCTTGATTTTATATTTTCATGGCTCTGACCAGCTTACAGATTTAAATGATTAGTTATTTTGAGCTCATGTCAACAAACCCTTTCACCAACAGGCCAGGAATTCCAGCTCACATAGCTTTAAAAAACTGTAGATTTACCTGCACAGTTATACATCTAGTAGCATATAGTAAGACATAATTTTGACAAATTAATGTTCAATTACCTTTATAAATTTTACAAGTATTTCTCTATGTGTTCCTTTTAGCATGTTGAGAATTGTAAAAGTTGAATTAACATTTCTAGTTAGTCTTTACCAGAACTGTATGCTACATACAGAATATGTTGTGGAAACAAACATTTTTGGGACTTAATATAGAGGTATTTGAAAATTGTCTTCTTATAGCCAAAAATAAAATATTCTTATAGCTAAGAATTAAATTATCTTCACATGGCCAAGAATAAAATATTTAATTTAAATTTTGAGAACCAAGTTTTGATTCTTATAACAGATATGGAAAAAACACTTGTGTGAATTAACTTTTTAGAAAGTAGCTTTATAAGTTACTTTAACATTTGCAATAACTAGCAATATCTGATAATATAACCCACAATATTTGCAAAACTCACAATGATTAGTCATGAGGGACAATTGAGGGCAAGGAAAACTGTGATAGTATTGAAATAAATGTTTTAAATTATTTCCATACCAAGACCCTTAACAATGTTTGGGCTATTCCATACATATTTACACTTCTGGGGATTTATATCAAGAAACACAATCAAAATTGAGAAATAAGCTGCGTTACCCTGCTTTGTTCAATGAAAGATGATTAATACTAGGAAAAATATATAAATGTTTAATAATTGGTAAATAGCTGAATGAAGAAACAATATGCAATTAATTTTCTCTCCAAAAGTACTAATTTATCTCCTTTTATTTCACAGATATCATGCTGGTCTGGGATACCGCTATGAACATAGTTAACTCATGAAGCCCATAAAATCAACTGATTCATTCAGGCTGAGAATGTAGTTCAATTAAATTGTTGCCTATCATGTACATGAAGCCCTGGGTTTGATTCCCAACAGCAACAAACAAACAAAAACATTTTAAGATGATGCTGATGAATCATTTGTACCAAGGTTAAACATATGTGTAATGGTTAGTAAAAAATGCATAATATGCAAATTATTTATATAATGTTATTAGCACAAAGAACAAATTAGGTCTAAAAAACATTAAAGAAGATGAATAAAAATGTTTGCTGCAGTTTTCACTGAATGCTTGGAAAGTGTGATCTTTATATTACTCTACTTTCCTGAATTTTCCAAGTGCTATAAAGGAAATATAAATTCTTTTAATGGTTGAAAATTAGCAAACATATTCAGATGTAAAACATATTCAGATATAAAAATAATAAACTGAGTTTGTGGACTGTTCTGTTTCACCTATTCTCATCCTCTTATTGAAATACTGTTGAAAGTCTGAAAAAGTACAAGAGTTTTGTAGCACAATAAGCTTTGAGGAAGATGGGTCATCTGCCTCGTGACACCCCACCCCCGCTCAGCTGACTGTGAGGTTCTGTGGCAGAAGTGTGGGCCTAAATGGCCTGCATTGACCTGGTCCAGGACCTAAGGAGTCAAGAAGAGAGAGCATCCTGTCCTTAAGTTTCTGAAGTTTCCAGGACATGCCAGCTTCCATGCCTCAGTGCTTCTCTTTCTATATTCATTTTCAAGACAAAAGCTGGCATGGGCTAGAGAATTTCCTTCTGAGAGATAAATTCAATCCTTCAAAATACAAACGTAGGGAATTGTAAGAGTAAAGCACTGTGGAGCTGTGGTACTCCAGCCTTTTAGCCTCACCAAACAAAAGGTTACACAGAGCACTAACGTGCTTGGGAGTGAAGAATCCAGCGCATCTTGCGGGAAGCCCTAGCCCAGGAAGCCTTGTCGGGGTAATCAGGATGAGCACTGAGCACCAAGCTGTGCATGTGCAGAGAGCACACCCAGTTAAGTCCACACAAAGGCCTCTTCCAGCCAGGAGCACGGTGTTGTGCGGTGCACCCAGAACCATCGCTCTCATTCATGGGTAAAAACATGGCAAAAGAGCAACAACAACCTCACACACAAATGAAAAGAATCTAAAGCATAAAACAAAGTAGGAAGGAGTGGCTAATTAGAAGAAAGAAGCGTGTTTAGGTAAAGTTCATCTACAAACTAACATTTAGTATGTTTTTTGAGTTTTGGTAACAGTTAAGAAGACACGATCCTGTGTAATAAGACAGGAAAACTTGGATCAAAAGATAGTAATTTTGAAATGACATTTAAATGTAACAAAGAGCTTAGAATAATTAAAAGTGAAATAATATAACTTATACCTGCTTTAGAAGAAATAAAAGTAAAATTGATATTACACAAAATTGAATCTGGATTTGGAATGAAAAAGTGAGCAGTTCTCAAAAATGGAGGAGGAAAAGGAAGAAGAAAAAGAAGAAGAGGAAGAAAGACTCTAACCTCTGTAAATTGGCAAGTTTGGTGAAATTGGAGCAAATACAAGTCTAACGAGACTAAGAAGTAAAAACATTTTCCTGAGTCTGTAGTTGAGAACAATCTACCAAATTTCAGGCTTGTTTTTGATCACATTTAATCCTTATTCTAGGTGAGAAATTAACATATTTTAGGCAGATTTTCCCCCTTCTTTGCTAATTTCATATAGAAATTTTCTTGGCTCTTGTGACACATTTTCTTTTCCAGATAAATATAAAGATCAGCTTGTCAGATTCACATTTTAAAACTCATACTGAGAGTTTAATAAGTAGGGCATGGAATCAGAACCCAATTGCAAACTCCTCTGAGGACAGTGACATGCTTTCAGCACTGTTTCCATTCCCTGTCTTTGTGTGTCTTGCCCTTTACCTATAGCTCTGCCTGTGTCCTTTCACATGCCTTTGTAGCTCTCACTGCTGAAGCCTTTCACGATTCTTTTCCAGTCTATCCCCAGATATTATTTTAAAATTATTTTCCTATTACGTTTTTCTACTTGCTTCAAAAATGTAAGAAACACCCCAGCTGTGCTCTGCAGATACCATACCAAATTCACTTTATACACTATTGTTCAGGTGACTTCTCAGTGTTTCCAATAAGTGCTTATTTTATCTGTGACAGAAATGGGGATCATACAAATCATTCGTGTCATTTTTCTTACCTCAGTGAGTTGTCTGAGATATCAGGTGTTCAAAATCAAATAAATAAAAGGCTTCATTAGCTTTAGTTACCAGATTTGTAATATTATTGCTCAGTAATTGTTGGGAACCAGGACCTTGTCATTTTTCTTACCTCAGTGAGTTGTCTGAGATATCAAGTGTTCAAAATCAAATAAATAAAAGGCTTCATTAGCTTTAGTTACCAGATTTGTAATATTATTGCTCAGTAATTGTTGGGAACCAGGTTCTGTAAAGGTTGCTGACCATATTGCTGCCTGGCTGTGTTGGAAAAGCTCATATCCACAGCTTCTGGAGACAGGAGAAGACCACCACTGGGGACGTTTGGCTCTCATTCCTATTCCACGGCAATAACTGCCAACCTTAGAGTAAGACAGTTCTCTTAATTAGCAAGATTTACTGCCTAGAATGTCTTTGTTATAACTTCTCAAGGTCCTGCTCATTTTCCCACCTTTACCTCAGCTATTCCCTTCATTTCCCTACAAATTTGTTGAAAAGCCAATAAATACTGGCTGTCCAGAGAAGTCTTTGTCTTAGCTCCAAGAGAGTTCTGATCTTCCTGGATGCCCAAACCATATTACACTGTCTCTTCTTTTATCCTCCACTGTTCTCTTATCCAGGAGTTTGGGAGACTGCAGCGCCCGATAAATAATATTGGCAATAACAGCTTCCACAGTGATATTGAGAAGAGTAAATTAGACAACTGTGAAACATTCTTAGAATAGTAAGCTACTTGCACATGGTTTGCCCTCTACATTTCCAGTGATCACCTTTGTTAAATTTAAAAAAATCTTCTGTAATTAGATCCTATTATTCTCATCATATTAGTGAAGCATTTCTAACAAATGTTTTTTACCCAGTTAAAAGAGCTTTCTTCTATTCTTAGACTACTCTCAGGAATAATCTGCTGAGCCTTTCAAATTGGCCATGTGATTTTTTTCTTTTTCACCACAGTTGGTTAATCACATTTGTTACACACACGTCTAGGTTTAGGTTTTTTCTTCTTTTAAAATGTAACACTGTATTCATACATGAAATGGATCTATTTTTTCTGTATTTGTGATCTAATTTAAGTCTCTCAACTGCTTTGCATGTCTAGTGAGTGGAGAGGCCTTTTCTGCCTCTGGACAGAAGCTACAGCACTCACAGGATGGGCAACTCCATGATGAGTATATCCTTCAGCTCCGGTCTGTGCTGTTTGAGTGGGGACAGCCCTCTGCATAGCTTTTTAATTTCTCACATGATTATTGATATAATCTAGATTTCTTTGTGTTTCTTGGTAATTTCTATTTTCTTATGAAATCGGTTTTAAAGAACCTATTCTATATTTGTAGTTCTGCTCTATTTCTCTATTATAACTTTGTTTAAGCAGTCTGTTTTTCTTAATAAAACTTGCCAAAGATTGGTCTATTTTATTCTTTTCTGAGAACCAAATTTTAATCTTACTAATCAAGTCTACTGCTTTTCAGTCTGGTGGTTCTCATTCTACTTTATTAATTTTTGCTTTTATCTTTATTAACTTCCTTCTGTTTTCATTTTGTTTACTTTTTATTCCTTTTCCAGCTTCTTGATTTGGATACTTGATTCACTGAGTTTTTATTTCTCTTAATAAATGAATTTAAGTCATAATATTCTTCTCTTGACCATTTTGGCTCAGTTGCAGGGATTTTTATTTGTAATGCCCTCATCATGCTTCATTTCAAAATACTTTATTTGAATTTTTATTTTCTCTAATGCAATAACTATTTATTGGGTGTTTTAAAACATGACAATTGATTGATTTTTTTTTGTTTGTTTCTCTTTGTTCCTAATTCCTAATTTTATTGCGCTGTGGTCAAAAGTCATGCTTAGTCTTATTTCTGTTTTAGAGAATTTATTCAACATTTCGTTGTGGCCTAGCACAATGGCAAAGAGAACAGGCTTGTGTTTAGGATTGTGCCTGGTTCATAGCAATAAGCCATGCATCCAAAGACAACTTTTATGTGTTTATTATATAACACACTTTAAAAATATGTGCACATGATTTATGTATACTTATTTCTATTTATCTGTTAGTCAAGTTTTAAATCCTTGCTTCTATTTGTAAATTTGACCTTTTGAATACTCAGAGAAGTACGCAAAAGTCTCCAGCTTGGAATCCTATATGTCTCCTGGAATTTCTGACATTTTTCTTACTAGACATTGAATGCCATATCACTTGCTGCATGAAAAAATTTTATTGCTATCTTATTTGTGGATTGTATCATTTATGGTCTTATTTACGTAGTGATATCCAGGTTGTTTTCACCAGCAATCCTCTCTTTTTTCAAGCTTTCTATGTCACTTAATTCTTTTATGTTTTTAAGTGAACTGCATATTGATATACAATGTCATTTTCTTTTGGGTCTCTTCCAAATTTAATGCATGTGTATTCTTTTTTACCCAAAAGAAATATATATTAAAAATTGAATTTAATCCATTTATAATTACTATGATCTTGATATGTTAAAGTTATTCTTGACATCATATTACTTTTAAAATTTTTTGTGCCTTCTTACTATTTCTTTATTTCCTTGTGACTACTCAAGAATTTTTATTGGACCTTTACTTATTTCTTTAGTAGCCAGAATACTTACTATACTGTCAACATTCTCAAACCCTTCTTCTTACCCTTTCCATAAGAACCCTGCTTTCCTTTAAATATTCATTCCTTCCACATGCTTCTGGACAGGCAGATCTTACACAAATGGCTTGTTGTCGGTCTATGTCAGTTGTGGAAGTCCTGCTCCTTTTCATCATGATTGGCTTAATCATGATCGCATGATTTTGTTTCTACCTAATGAGACTAAATCTACTTGGGCATATTCCAAAATATGTTCTTCACTGTTTAAAGAATTTTAAACACACACACACACACACACACACACACACACACACACACAGAGGCATTCTCTTTTTCTTTCTGAATATACTAACTAGAAATGATGACCCATCTTTCAAGCGTCTTGCAACCTACAAATTAGCTCCCTCTGAGGATGACACAATGGGAAACAGAAAGAAGTTCTATCCTTTAGATTGTGTTTCAGTTACCAAATAACTTAAACTACTTTGTGATAGAACACCACTGGCCAGCTCTTTCAGGTGTGGTTTCTATTTTCAGAAGGCATGGAACTTGAATTTTATACACACCTTTCCTGACTGTTTTGAAGATATTTTCTATTGTATTTAATCATTCCACAATAATAAAATTGTTAATAGCTTTTCTCTTATTTCTTATAAATTGTCTACTTTCCCTTTGAAAAATTGAGTTTTTATTCTTTAAGAAATTTTCCTTAGGATCTTTCTTTTTCTTTGGGACTCAGGAATTGAACCCAGGGGCGCTTTATCCTTGAGTTAAGTCCCTCTCCTTTTAAAAAAAACTTTTTATTTTGAAATAGTTTTTCTGTGTTGCCAGGCAGAACTCAAACATGTCATCCTCTTGCCTTAGCAATTCTAAGTTAGGAACACAGGCATACATTACCACACCCTGAGATGTTTCTTTATGTCAGTTTTTATTCCTGATGTGAATTTTTATTTTAAATTTATTTTCATTTTAGTTGTTGTTTTAGCTCTTATTTACATTCTGCTCTAAAATCATAACAATGGTGTCTTTTTATTCTACTCAGAAAAGTTTTCTTCTCTTTTTCCTTTGTTATTCTGTCCTCCATCCCCTTAGGTGCCTTTTGTTTGCAACCTTTGGAACTACTGACTCCCACTTTCCCTCCTTTTCCTAAATGCTTGTCATTCTGAACTCTGTTCTGTGATAATATTTCTATCATTCTTTTAGGACTCTCAGCATTCACCTTTACCCATTTTTAAGTGTATTCAACAAATAGAATTTTACAGAGAAGTCCAGCATGGCATCTGTTTTAGACAGGACCAAGTTAAGTCAGCATTAATCTGAAGAATGAAAGAATTAAATAAACAGTGGGAAAAAGCGTAGGTATATCTTGTTATATTTTAAGATTTCAACCACAAAGTTAAAAATTCTTGTGGTTAAATTGACTTACAAAAGAAACTAAAGCAGACTTCTGTGCCACAAGAAGTTTGGGGGCTGAGGAAGCAAAGAAGAAAGAAAAATAAACATTAAAGGAAAACACAAAAGAATATGATGACCACAAGTCCTAGACTATGGTTTGTGATGGATGCCAAAATTTAATAGGAGGACATAACTGTATGTGTAAGGGTGCAACTGAGTAAACCATGTCACAGCATTTCAGAATAATTTGGAAAAGTATATTTTAAAAGTCACATAACAAAATGATTAACTCACCAATGAGGAAAAGATTGTCAATTTTCACTAAATCTCATTATATAGATAATTTAAGAAAAAAGAGGTAAAAATTATTGCTTCAGCATAAAATTAATCATGTAACCAAAAAATGTATATATTATCAAAATAAACTCAGGAATGAGGTGGTAAATGGGGTGGAATATCATATTAGGACAAAAGTTGTTAAATATTATTTCATGTTTTCTAATAATTATGTTTCAATATGTGCTTATTATAAAGAAAAGAATCATAGAATTAAAATGTGCATTCCAAATGATGACAAAAGGGTAAAAGAACAAAGTATCTTTAATGTAGTGGCTACAGATTTGAGTAATTCATCAAGATTATGCATTAGGGCCTGGTCTGTATCTAGTAACTATATCTGAGCTGCTACTATCGAGCGGAGCCCCTCTGTAAGCCTGCTTTTCACATATGGGCTGATATAGCAGGCATAAATACGGTACTGGCAAGCACTTTTCCTCTCACTGTCACTTCTTTCACAAGGTACACGGTAAGATCTTTTATGTAAATGCCTAGTTAGAACTGATAGGGTTTCATACCTTCATATGGACTTCAACTAAACTTACGTTATCTGGTTTTCATTAACCAGAATTATGTATAGGGTTCACATAGTTTCTAATAGATAAAAATAAAACAGTCTCTGAATGCATGAGACACATTATATTCTCTGCTTGAACAACACTGGATTAATAGATTTTTCACAAAATCTTTAAGTCTGACATGCCCACTTGGCTGGAGGAAAACAAGTTAAGCTGACTTCTTCGTCTTCATCTTTCCAAACATTTAAAATATCATTTTGTTTTCTCATAAAACTAAGATACTGTAAGCCTCTTCTACCACAAAACACAGAGCAGGCTATTCCTTTCCTGGAAAATGGCATCAGAAATGAAAATGCAGACAGACATTGGAGGAACACATTGGATTTTACGTGTGAGGCCCAGTAGTAGGTGATCCTACATCTTGGCACTTAGGTAGTTGTACCAAGAAGGTCATGACTCTAAGAGGCTATGACTTCACCTTGGTTTTGCAATTTAACTCTAGATTTATAAGTCTTTAAATTCTGTGTTCTGCTGCCACATCTCTTAGAGCTCCAAACACACTCTTCATCCTTGGCTCTGAGAAACTGCCCTGTGCCCTTTATGTTCTTCCTGTCTGATGTGATGCTGAACTTCATCCACAGAGGGCACAGACAGACACTGCAGGGAAAAGGTGGGTTTTCTTAGTTTGGGTTTGGGTTTTTTTCCCGATTCAAATTTTGCTGCCCTAGTAGCTACTTTAGGACCCAATCCTTGCAGGGTGCTGCAGTCAGAGATCATTATGTGGGCGGCACTGAACATGACTCCAGGGAGACTCTGGCCCATGAGCAGCTTTCCCAGAATCCTCAGTGATGAGATTCCTAGCAAGTCCAACCTGTGGAGACCAGCAACCTTTCTGCTCTTCTATAAGCCGCGACTGTCATGTCCCCAACAAGGAACGCCCAACCCTTACAGGGTCACAGGATGGAGCGGGGCATCTTGCACACTGCCACTCTGTCCCTGAGCTCGTGACAACTCTTTTAATCTGTAGTTTCTATATTTCTTAGAGTTCTATTTAGATTATGGTGACCAATGACTGATTCCAAATGATAAACACAAAGTTCTTTTCTATTAAACCTTCCTTGTTCAGTGTTCTATATGAACTCTGTGTCTTGACCACACTCTAATAATAAATTTACTGTACCTATATACTTCCTACCTTTTGTGACCTATGAACTTGTCTCCTTTTTGTTCTAGATAGCACTATTATAATCCTCAATAAACTATGTTATTATTATTAACTAAGTACATCTATTTACTCAGACTCAAACCCTGGCTTTAATTTTACTTCCCTTTTCTTGTATAAGCTATGAAATATGTCACATGGACTACTGTCACTTATTAACAATGAAAATTTGTGAATATCTGCATATATCATGTTTATTAAACTCTAAATCTGAATAATAAAGACTAATTAAAAACATAACAAAAAACAATAAAATGCCACATTTTAAATTTTATGCTAATTTATATTAATAAGAATATGAATTAATCATTTCCTTTTTAAGCTGTAAAACTGAAAATTAATAAAAAAGAATATGTTGGTAGTTATGACAAATTTAATAATTCTGAAAACAGAAAGAGTACAATTGATCAATAAATCTAAAATTTGATTCTCTGGCAAAAGGAGACATAAAATACATATTTTAAGTTAGAATGTATTTTAAACTAGATGAATAAAGAAAATATAAATTCACATAAATGTGCAACAAAGGATGGTAGAAAAGGAAAAAGAACAGAAGGAAATTCAGTGATCTATTTGGAGAGATTTTCTCCATGTAAGTAAAATTCAGCCTTTATCCCTGCACAAAATTCTTAGAAAAGCAGAGATCAAAGTGTATTTACTTAACACGATGAAGCATGCTATCTCAAAGTCAAAATTATATTTGAATATAAAATGATGGGTGGTTACCAGAGAGCTACAAAGTGAGTTTCCAAAGAGAAAGGTTCTCTAGAGAAAAGAAAGCAGTGTGGACCCATTAGCAAGCAAGCCTCATATTTTGAAATATAAAAATTCACGGTCCTTTGGATTGGGCTGCTTTGATAACATTTTATCATTAATAGAGTATATAAACCTGTAGAAGATTCTGTGTACTCTTTCCAATGAATTTGGTCTAGAGTTGAAACCCCAACAGCTCCAGCAATGAAACTATTCAAGCGTCTCCCTCATCTAAACAGTTTCTTAAACAAATGGAAACCAAGGGAGACAGTGGGTAAGAATTAGTCTCATTAAGACAAATTCTCTCAAACACAAAACCTAGTAAGCAGTAAGCGGCAGACACTTCTAGTGTCCCTCTAAGCCTGAGTCTGCTCTGGAGGATCCCAGCTCCCTGCTTACTGCAGGAAAGCACTGCTCCTTGCCACCCGCTGTGTGTCCCGTGGCCACATCTGGTCCATGGAACAGCAGAGGTGGGGGCACTGTGAGCCTGGGTCAGTCATGCCACCACTCTGCAGCCTTTTCATTGGTTAACTTGATAAATGACTTTCATTGGTGGTTCTTGAAGTTACGTTGGAAGAAGCAGACTTTTAGGGAAGTTAAATTCTCACTATTACCCAGGTCAGTATGTTGCAAAATAGGGATTCAAACTCAAGTCTATTCTAAGGGCTGAGGCCCTTCGCACACTCTCTTGTGAAGAGCGACTGGAGTGAGCTGTGCTGGGAAATGACTCGCACAAGGCAGGTGCACATTATGTGTGAATTATCTCCCACTCTGCCCCTAGATGCTGCTCAGATGAGAGCACGTTGCTTCCTCTCCGCTCCCTGTATCACCTTCCATGAGGACAGCTTTGTGAAGGAATCAGTCTGGATGAATTCCACGTTTAAATAAAAATATCATAGAATACAATTCTACCCTTGAAGAATCCCAGGCCCAGTTATTTTTCAACAGATTGAATACATTAAGCTTTTGTATATACATAGAGCATGCTGGAAGATATACAAAGTCCATTGGAGAGTAACAATTCCTGTCCTTTAAGAACTTATAACCTACAATATACCACAGGGATGTGGGCTCAAATACACAAATTCAAACAAACACCAACACATGAATAAAGAAGAATAGTCCAGGCTTTCAGACCTGTGTTGACCAGAACTGCTTTTAACGTACACACACCAATTAGGTAGTATTTAAACACAGACCAGAACCTGCATGCCTGAGAGACTGGAGAATTTTTCTGAGGGCAGGGGACAGTCTCCCCCCTGAGTTTACACACCCCTCTTTCTCCAGCCCAGAGATGCAGGAAAACACGCACTTACCCCCAGCGGTGCAAAGTTGTGCTTTGCAAACTGACGATCCCCCAAAGTGGTCCTGTTAGAGTGAAGGTTTTGCTTTTTAAAGAAAACTGGTATATGTTTTCCAGAAAAAAGTACCAATGCAAGGATCTTCCCTCAGACTTTGACATTTAAGAGCCCTCTACCCCTTGGGTAACTAAAATTTGAGAAAGACATTTAGGAAAGAAAATCAACAAGTTTCACAGCAAAAGCCAAGACAGGAAGTAATCTTCATTACACGATGACGGTGGTGTGGCTGCAGCCACTGTCTCTCTGCAGTGCTACTTCTCATTGTGCATTAAATTCTTTCTCCCTCAGTTCTAGAATGTTGGAGTGATATACCCAGTAAGCAGAGGATGTCTGTCCTATAAGTAAAACATTCTCCACCTTTCTCGCAGTTCTCTGCTATTCAAATTCCCTTTCCCAGAGCCTGAATTTTATTTAAGAAAAACTTCGCATGATAAGTTTAAATCAGGCCAACTCTGTGCCTCTCCAAAACTTAATGAACCATTTCACTTGCAGACCCACTACCACTTGTGCATTGATCAATTAAAAAGACCAACATCAGAGATAAACAAAGCCAAACTTTATCTCCACTCCTGCCTATGAAGTGAGGCTGGCCAATTAACCTAAGGATTAGCGTGTGGATGGTCCTTCAGGGCTCCTGCGACTGAGTATAAAGACAGTCCAGAGCGGAGAGTTTTCATCTTCTCCTGATTTATTCCTTCCTGTCCTCCATCTATTCCATTTCCAGGGCAGTGACTCAACCTTTTTTTAAAAGTCATTGGCGGAGTGAAACCTCTCTTATGTAGGCAAAATAACACCATTCATCACATTGTGGTTGCATTGATTAGCAGTTACTGGGTAAAACAAAGCATCTAGCACACCCTTTGGCCCTTCAGATCTTTTCTGGGGCCCTAGGATACTGCAGTCCAATCTCTACTATTGCGTTACTTATTTGACAAGTATTTACTGAGTGCCCTTGAATGACCATGCTCTGCACTAGATATTTCATGTGACACTTATTTGGTATTCTGCTGGTGTGGACATATACTGACTGCAGTCTTCACACCCCCAACCTTCTGCTGTGAATAGCAGCTCCCTGAGAGTAGGGACCAGGGGCATGGGAGTAAGATGCTCTGCTTGCTAGGCAGGCAGCCTAAATACCATTTTCTCAATAAATACTTTGTATATCAAAGATCAGGTGTGAAGTAGGTATTATTTCTGGCTTAGAGCCTGGTGAGATTCAAACCATTCTGATCCTTTCTCAATTAAATTTTTCTGAAATTTCTTGTTGGTCTATGGAATGTAGTGGGCAGAGTTTACCTCAGTATGAGTTAGAAGGAAATTGAATTCCTGTCCTTGGGGATTCACCTCCATTTCAGTCTCTGCCAGATGTGCTGGTTACACATGCCTGCTTTGTGAATACAATGAGCCCAACTTATTTTATTGACTGCATTAAAACAATGGCTAATTTTATTCCAGACTCCACACAGTGCCACAGAACTGTATCTGCCATAACGATGTTAGAAGAACTTGTGCGTGGCAGTGCAAACTTGCCAGCTGGAAACTCACCTCTACCATGTGGACTGGCTCGAGACTGTGGTTGGGAAAAGACCTTTTCAACCCTTCAGTCTTGAATTTGCTTCAGGTATGTGATTTTTCTGTATGCTCCTGAAATATGCCACCCAAGACCAAGGAGTGTGTAACACTGCATTAAAATGTATATATGGTGGGATGTAAACACGGGATGCTGTTATCTCAGTTGCTGTTCAATCCTTAGCACTGGGAACAAGTGTACAGTTGCTAACTGCACACATCTTCAATGCGGTGCCAGCATATGTACGCAGGACTTAGTCCTGTGGTGGGGAAATATTGGGTCTGTCCCCTTAGCCTATTGCCGAAGAAATATGATAGACGGTTCAATGAATAGAATTTCCAAACAGTAAGGTGTTGGGAGTAGTTTTAGCTGCCTGTCTTCTCCTAAGGAGAAGAAGAAAAGACATTGCTTGTCACTGACCTCAAACCATTTGGGAGGAAAAGGGGTCTTTCTGAACTTCCTGGAAAACTTAAGATGAGTCTCCTGTGATTTGGATTTTAGTCGTGATTCAAACACTGAAATTCTCTGACAGCATAGAAGGAAGCAGCTACCCTGTGAGAACACAGCACCCCTATCAGGGGAAGAGGCTTGGCTTTGCAAGGATCCAGCTTGAATGTGATTGAAGGATTAACTCAGTGCTAGGGTGGGGTTCTCCTAACAGTTTATGGGTGCTGCCTCACCAGAAAATGAGCTGAAGACCAGAAGAGGAGATCTCTTGTGCTCAGGGAACAGTGCATGGAGTATCCAAGGAAGATGAGTGTCCTAAAAATGCACAAAGTTGCCGCAGAAGAGAAGGAGCCAACATTTGGCCATCTTCCCTGCCCAGCAAACACTAGCAATACTTCATAACTAGCCAGCCAGCTCTCCACTCCTGCCTCCCTTAATCCCTGCTTGCTAATCCCAAGGCCAGAGGCAGCATCCTGAGCACCCAGTACTTTCACCTTTGTGTTCTTGGTACCTCCTCTTGCTTTTGGAACCAACAGGGAAGTCCAAGCAGCCTAGAGAGAGCCCTGTGCAGAGAGGAACTGAGCCCTGCTGAACTCCAGCCAATGCCCAGCACCTTCCTCTAGCGCCTTGAAGAAGCCATGTTGGAGGGAGACTGTCAAGTCCCCATCCACATGCCCCTCTGTCTCTTGTGAGCAGAGATGCGCCATTCGTATCCAACCCTGCCCCAGGGGCAGATAGATGAGAAAACTACATGGCTATTGTGGCTTAAAGTCACTAACTTTCAGAGTGGTCTGTTACCTAGGAATAGTGACCAAAATGGATTGCCAGATCCAAGCTTCGGATAGGAAGACATATTAAAGCTTTCATAACTAGTGTACTTTTTTGGTTTTTGGTTTTTAGTTTTCCTTTTTTCAGCACACCAGAACTGTTGAACGAAAGAACTAAGATGTCTGCTTAAGATATTCTAGCTATGGAGAGAGAACTCCTGCTGCTCCCGGCTAGTTTGAAGTCATTCCAGCTGGGGAGAAACAACAAAGCCAAATCTTCTGATTTTTTTTTTTTTTTTTTTTTTGCTTGTACCACAGATGTTGATTCTGAAGCAAATAAGTTACTCATAAAACAAAAGTGAGAATGATCTGTTACAATGTTTGGAGGGGTTGATGGGTGAGTTGGCATGACAATTTAAAGGCAAGAAAATGGCCATTATATATGAATAGAATTTGTATACTAGAACAGCCTTTTGTGAAAAACCCATAAACCACTAGTAAACTTTAAAATCCATCAACAGACTATTCTAAGTGACTACAAGATTACAGCTATTTCCGGGTGCTCATTTCTGTCTCTAGCACCAACACAATTATCAGTGAGTGAATGATGAATGATAACAAGTGAATAAATGAATGGACAACTTCTTTCTGTCCCATAAAATTAACCTCTACACATGATGGGAAACCGTCTTGAATTCATCTTGGATTTCCCCATCTTGGCTCACAACACAATGAGTTACTTTGCCCAGAGAGGCATCCCTGGTGCTGTGGTTTAGATTTCAAATGTCCTCACACAGCCCTGAGTGTGGGGGTGGGCCTGGTTGGAAGAGGTGGCCGATCCCTGGGGTCATGGTCTGGGAGTAGCCTTCCTGCCCCAGCCTCTCTTTCCCTCCTTGCCTTGCTCCTTTCTACACATCATAATGTGAGCAGCTTTCTCCACCATGCCCCTTATTACATACCATTTCTTCCTTGGCACCATCAACCACGGACCAATTCTCCTTAATTGTGAGCCAATTCAACCTCTTCTCTTTTAAATCAAGGTGGAAGGTAATTTGTCACAGCCATGAAAAAGTGACTAATGCACATGGTACTGTTTAGGACCTTAGCACATCCTCACAGCCACCAGAACAGGCAGAACTTCACTATTTGCACACCAGGCAGGAAAAAATTTAGACTGAGGCAGCTAGGAAGGTTTCTAATAATATTAGCAGGCTATAAATTCCTTAAAAACAAGAGTAACATTTATTGCAAATGTCATTATTGATAGTTTCTTACTATTAAAAATGTAATGCCTTAAAATGTATGTGTTTAGCTCTTTGATAATATTGTTTAATAAAGTTATTTATTAAAGTTATTTACATTGTCCAATAATTTCTATCATTTTAAGAGTTTGGTATGTTCCAGCTGATGCTATTTGACTTGGAATAGTGAAATACATGAACCAAAAATTATCTTAAAGATCACTTATACAATTCTACTAGTTTTATTATTGGGAAACTGAATTCTAAAAATGAGAAATCACTTGTCCAAGGTCACATATCTTTAAAAGGGTCAAAACAAATCACATACTTCTTCATGTCTAGTCCAGGATTCTTTACATTACTTTGTATTTGTTATTTATAAATACATAACTTTAATAAATACAAAATTATTTAGACATGTACATAGACCAATAAATAGTTATAAATAATGTTAAATGTATACACATAGTTAAATGGGATAATATGTTGAGAAACACAACATAACTTGAAAATTCAATGTTTTCAATAAAGAACTATTTTAAATAATCTGAGAATATTAGAATTATGGTAATAATATCATTTTTAATATATAGCAAATTTCTTAACTTTCATTAATTCCATGAACAATACCTGAATATCTACAATGAACTAATGACATAGGGCAATGTACTCAGCCCTGAGTAAGACGTGAAGTCTGGAATTTAGATAAGAAAGGAAATAAAGATATTATAAGATGTAATGATTTTATATGATGTTGTAGGTGAACTTGCATAAATTGCTTAATCTATGCAAAATTCAGTTCACATCTGTAGAGTGAGAATATTCATGATCATCCTCTGTTTAGCTGTCATGTGTGTTGAGGGAGGTAAATTCACTGGAATGCTAAGATTGCTCAGTGTGTTTCAGCACTGACTACTGTTATTACGTCCCAGACTACGAACATAGCTGTAACAGAGGCACTCCCACTGGTCTTTAGAAGCACAAGAGACCTCTAGGACATGATGCCTTGAGGAAAGAAGAATTAGCTGAATGTAAGTAGTGTTTCTGGCAGAGGAAACAACACACTTACAAGCTGGAAGACTGAAAAGAGAGACAACGCACCTCATTTGTGGGTCATGGATGTCCTGTTCAGTGTAGTAGCCTGTAGTCACATGTGGCTAAATGTAAATGCAAGTAACTTATAGTTGAGTTAGCCTAAACATTCAGCTCCTCAGTCACAGCAGCCACATCTCAAGTCCATGATGGGCTCCTGTGGCTGAGCACAGCTGCACTGGAGGGCCCAGACACAGAGCAGCTCTGGCAATGCAGTGAGCACTGCCAGGAGCCCTGGGTGCACTGCAGAAGGACCTGCACTAGGGCAGCTGGGACAAGAGCAGCTGGTGAGGCTGGAGAAGCAGGTGCGGGCAGAGCCCCGAGAGCCCAGAACTGAGTAAATGAGCTAGGATTCTATGTTAGAGGCCGTGTACATCTTCCCACACAAATCCTCTCTTGCGGTTGATATGTTGTGTCAATTTGAGGAGCGTAGAGGCTTGGCTGAGTGACTCAGTAGCTCTACATCCTGGGGTGAAAAGGACATGACCTTCCTTCTCCAGCATGTTGTTCATTGTGTCAATTTGAGAAGTTTAGAAGGTTAACTAAGTGACTAAGCAGGGGGTCAGTGTCCTTACTTTGTATTCATTTTGAGCCTGTGCAAGTGGACGGCCTGGAGATTTTGTGAGTGCTTGTGGTAGCCTGCTTACAATATAAGGGAGGAAAACAGGTTTGTCTACCTCCCTTGTGCTCTTACTGCTTTTGCGGTCTTTTGCTGTCTTTTGCTGTCATGAAGGGTTGCCCCAGTGCCATGTGCCACCCTGCCTTGGAGCCAACTGACTGTAGACTGAAATCTCCACAAACTGTAAACTATATAAACCTTTCCTTCCTTAATTTGGGGTGTTGGGTATTTTGTCTCAACAATAAGCGAAAAGTAATCAAGACATCATCTATTTTGCAAAGTAAATTAAAATTGAATTATTTTTAATCTGAAACATCTTACATAAATTGTTTAAATGACCTCTTCACAGTGTATTTTCATGATATAAATCTCACTGGGGAAAAGCCAGATCAGTGAAGACTATATGCATTTTACTGTCAACTGGGAGCAATATTGGACTCATCCCAAGCCCACCAGCCGTAGAAGTTCAAAGTACAATCCAAGACACCTCCCTTTAACTTGAAGGGGTCTGTGGGTAAAAACAACCACATTGCATACAACAGCTCATTCGTGTCAATCAGTGACACTGACATTGCTAGCTAAATAGTTCAACTAAAAAATATTGGTATCATAACATGTTGAAAGCACATTTTTGAAAGAAAAAGATTTTTTTCCAAGTTTACTCTCTACAAATAGCTTGTAATTTTGCCTCTGTGTTTCCTTGTCCAAGGCCAGTTAGAGATACTTCTACACAAAAGATGAAGCAACCTTGAGAGTGTAAAGTATTGGCACCATTGTTCTGAGAGTGGCATTGAGGACTGCAAGGAAGGTGTGTACACAACCCAACTAGCACCTTGTCCTTGTGTGATGGGGATCACTATGGCTCTTTAGATTATGATGTAGTCTTTTATTAATGTACTTTGAAATCTTAAAAATGCTACTATTCTGTTAATGGTGTGCGTTCTTTGCATTATTAATCTCTCTAACCCTTTCGTGTCCTACCTGCCTAACGATAGAACACTTAAAGAAATAATAGAGCCCATAACACCCTTCATTGCTGAGTTTAAGAGGAATGCTACATGGGTCCAAGATTAGAATAAAAACATTTCTTATATTCTGAGGTAAACAGCATTCAGATTAAAGCCAATTTATAGTGGGCTGGTTTCACAGGGCTTTGTTCAGCACTACAACTTGGCCTTCTCAAGAGCCTGTGAAGGTTACAGTGCTTATTCACAAGAGACTCTTCATTATAAATGGAGAGATATGTCAGGACCAACAAGGCGGTTTGCAAATTATTAGGCATTATATTCAGCCATGTAGTGATAATGTACAGCCCTCAGAAACATTGAGGATGGATGGCATCTTAAAATGAATTGATTAAATAAATCATTTACTAGCTGAACTCCTGTTTTTCAGCATATTTATTTCTTCAATTTAAACTTTCTTAACTCTTAAAAGTGCCCATAAACAATTACCAAATTCCTTCAGTTAAAATAAAATACATTTAAATTTCTGCAGCTAACCTTTACTAGACCTAATATTTGTCAGTCTGGTACCTCTGTTGTTGTATGGCTGTGATTATAGAGTTCCAGTCCAGCTTTCTAAATAAGACTGGTTAATTTCATATAAGAGTCTGAGAGCCAGACTGAACCAAAGTTCTCACCTCACATTGGTCAGCAAATTCCACCCCACTCTCCATTCCCCACACGAGAAGTGCTTTCATAGTTACACATCCAGGCAAACAGGCTGAAATTCTGGCAACAAGAAAAAACTTCCAGAAATCACTGATTAAGATGAACGACTCCATACTCCAAACATTTGAGTATTTGCACTTGAAATTTGTTTCTCTGAAGATTTTTTTAGTCATCGGGGAAATCATTTTTAAAAGTCACTTAATTTTTTTCCTGTGCTCATTTCATAAGGAGTCCAGCATTCACCAACTGAAGAATTATAAAGCAAGTAAACTTTGTCACAATGATGTTGAGGCTTACACTCCTCCAAGAGGGTCATGGCACAGGAACTTCCATACATTGTCACGTGTTTGACCACCTATGTGAAAATCTGAAGACGTTTCAGAAGGTCATAGAAGATTCCGTGGAGTTATGCCGAGACAAAGGGTCTGCATTCAATCATTTCAGAATATTTGGTATTGCTTCTCCCAACAGCATCCCTGATCCCCAAGGAAGTGTGGAGAACAGAAGGGCAAGCCCCTGCTCTCCTAGGGCTGGGGGGGGGATAAGGACAGGGTGGGGCAGAGTCGGGGGGAGTAAAAGAAGTGTAGTTGGTGTCAAAAGTACTTTGTACTTGATCTTCCACCCTGGAAGTAGATGGAGTAGTTACTACCATCCTGGCTTCCTGATTAAGAAGCCAAAACTCTGAGAAGAAGGGCTTGCTCCCCAATGCCATTATCACACAGGACACTTTTAGTTGAGCAAAATTCACTCATCTCTAAGTTCAAGTCTATTCTTTGTGCCTGTGAAGCTTACCAAGCTTTACAAAAAGAACCACACCAACTGGACAATTTGTAAATGTGACCACTGGTCAGAGAACTCATAAAAATCCAAGACATACAGAGGAATTTACTAATATTCCTGTTGGTCCACACATGAGGACAAACAGGACTGACAATCTAATTAAATCACATCACTGTTTGGAAATGAATTAGGGTGGTAAGCAAGGACTCTAAGATATAATGACCTTTTCAGAAAACTCCAATGTACCTTAGTCGCACCCTAAGATGTACAAACTTTTGCGCTGCCATTGCAGCCAGGAAGTCACATAAAACCACAAGATCATATCAATGTTCTCTCTAGAGAAGAACGCAGCTTTTCATAAAGTGGCTCAGAATCTCCTTGGGAAACCAGGTGAAAGTGAAATTGAACCTGTAGTGAATGGAGGTAATATGTTTCCTTAGATAACAAAAAGTCTTAATGGTGAAATCACTTCCCCACATTGAGAGGAATAAATGGTTACTCCAGTTGCAATTACCTGCCAAGAGCAGCCACTCCCCCACCAGCCTCTCTGGAGAAATGGATTGTTTCTTTATGCCCTTTGTTTACTCATTTTTCTTAGACTTAATGGCTGGCAAGTGACCATTTCATTATCATAAGAAATTTCTTCCTCTTCTAGAGTGGATTCCTTTCTTCCTTGTGCTTACTGGCAGCGACAGTGTTCATAATTACATGCACCTGCATTTGCAACCCCAAAGTGACTTTGTAGATGATAGCGGGACTGTATGCCAGTTTCTTAAACATTTTGCTGTGGTCAGAGACCATGTACATTTGCTGAAATGCGTCTTGTAACCTGCTCTTTCCTAGAGGTGAGTGAAAAATGTGGCTGTGATCCTCACCAAGAAAGGAGAGGAAAACCCTGGCTTTGCACAGCTTGGAGGTGTGGCCCACCCGCACCATCGTGTTTAGGTTTGGGGAATGCCCCTGTAGGGATCCCTCCATCCTGTCTGGATCTAGGTCACCTTTGAAGATACAAATCTACCTACACACATTGAATGGAAGCTACTCAGAAATTGTTTTAAATGCCCTAATAGTTAATCATGTAGATGTAGAAATAAACAATCTGAGTTTGAATTCCAGGCTACTTAACATTTGTGAAGTGTTTTACTTTGCAGATCTCAGTGAGCTTACCTTTGAAAATCCAGATGTTAACTGATTTGACCTGATAGTCTCCTTGTGATAATTAATTGAGATATTCAAATAACGTGAGAATGAATCCACGTTTAATTTTTGCCTAGAACAGTGTGAATCACAGAGAAAGAAAGTAAAGCAGTTGGGTCCTGGTAAGGATTCTTGTCTTTCTGTCTGAAAAGCACCATGAGTCACAGGCTTCCTTCCGTTACTCCAAGCACTTGCAGCTGCTGACCACATTCTGCACTCTGCTCAGCAGTTCTAAGTTCCAGGACCAGGTGCTGTCTTTGAACCTCCTGCACAGGGAAAAGGATTCTAGAAAGAAAGAAGCCTGTAATAGTGGACAGGGAGCAGGATGCATCTTTTCTGCTCCCTCTCAGAGAACGGACAGAGCATGGTACTTTTCACACCAAGTGAGGATGGTGAGCCTCAGGCAGCAGACATGGACCAAGATGACAGGTGCTGGACTCAGGAGGTGACTCACCGTTTGATTAAGGCTGACAATATTAGCACACCCAAGAGGGGGCAAAGCACCTTATCCAGGCTCACAAAATTGACAATCGAGGGAGCCAGGGCTCAAACCCAGGGGCCTCAAGTCCGTAACTGGCTTTCCCTCTTTCTATTGCACAGCCTCTCACTGTGGAGAATAAGTCTGCAATAATCTGCTATTAAAGAATATTCATGTACATAAGAACTGTATGAATTTTATGTACAGAAAAGGGAGGTTTTCACATGGATATTTAATCTTCTTAGTGGACAGAGTTTTAATCACAGAATATTTATTGAGCCCATACCATAAGACCAGGAACTGTGCTAAGAACTGGGAATGAAATGATTCAGGAAAAATTTCATTCTCATGCAGAGCTGGCATGCCACTGGAGAAGACAGGCACAAATCTACCAGACAATAATTTCAAAGAAATAATTAATAGACAAACAGCTGATGGGGTTAGAAAGTACACGGGCAAGATATGCTACGATGGTAAAGAAAAGAAATGAGTTCAGTAGCAATGCACTAGTGGAAAGGCAGCCAAAGTCCATCGGGAAAGACTTCCCCCATATCTACCTGCAGTTCCCTATCCAAAGGACCAGAGTTTCAACCTCTCCCCAGGTAGGCCCGTAGTAATACCTGAGTCTCCAGGCCCCCACCCACTCCGCCCTTCTGCTGGTGTAATAGGAACTAGGGTTAACACCCATGACTTGGTAGAATTTGTAGGACTCTGGTAAACACTGATGGGGTCATTCACTTAATAACCCCAATTGGGCAATAGCAGAGAGTCAAGGAGGATGAATGGGAGTTTCTGGCTTGTGTCTCCCAGGGTTTGAACAGGCCCACAAAGTCCGTATGTTACAGTCTTAATCTCTAATGCAACAGGGTTATGAAGAGGACTTTCAGGAGGTGAGCAGCTCATGAGGGCTTCACGCCCAGTGATGGAGAAATGCTATTATTGCAGGGTTGGGTTGCTTCCGGGGCACTGAGTTCCCAGTAAAGGGATGAGTTCTGAGTCTCTCTGTCTCTCTGTCTCTCTCATACACACACACACACACACACACACACACCCCTTCTCACATTCTGCATGGGGTGGCACAACAAGAGGCCATTGATAGATGCCAGCATCTGGCAATGGCCTGCAGAACCATGGGCCTCTTCTCTACGATTAGGCTGTGGGGTTCACTTGTAGCAGTACAAAGCATGAAAACAGCATTGTGGAGAAAACACTTCAAAGAGAGACCCATAAAAAGGGGCGGGCAATGAGGGGGACCGTGTGGGACCATTGTCGACAGTCTGGGAAGACAATCTTGACCCAGGTCTCCCCAGGGAGACAGAACATCCCACAGCTCCTCCGTGTGGGTCAGGCCCCCCGGGAGCCCCAAGACACTGGAAGTCTGTAAGGCCAGAACTCCCTTCATCGTAACACTGAGATGTTGTCTTTCTCCTTCTCTCACTGGGGCACAGACTCACTGACACGCCGTCAAGTTCAGCATCGCAATTAACCTGTAAGAGTTTTGCTGCGTTTTATTGCATTATCAAAGCTGAATATCCTCAATTACCTGCAAAGGCTGCTGTCTTAGCCTGCCCGAGATTCTCCACAGAATTCCATAGGCTGGGCAGCTTATAGATGCCAGTATTGATTTTTCCCTCCTAGAAGGCTGAAAGTCTCAGATCAAGGAAAAAGCAGATTTGGTGCCTGGAGAGAGCCTCCCTGCTGAAATTGTGAGTCCCCATCTCTGTGCTGTCCTCACATAGGATGTTTGGAGTGTTGAGGAAAGTCCTTGGGGTCTTTGGTGAACTAATGGCATACACAAAGGATACATGTCCAGGTCCTACTCACTTGCAGCAGGACCAGAGTGGTGGGTGTAACCGTTCAACATAGGCTTGGAATCTGGAGTTTGGGAGGCGGAGACAGAGTACAGATATTCAGTCTATAGAGCCAACTGAGACATCCTTCCGTTTTCCAGCTACTGTCTGAAATTCTAAGCTTTAAAGAGTCCTTACACCAAAGGTTTCAGAACTGCTTGTCTACACAATCTATGTCCCACTTTGTTCAATGTGAAGGAGTTAGGAAATTGGACAAAATATTAAACTGTGAGACAATTACTCAATTCTTTCTACTGAAAAATCTGCATAAGTCCTGAGCCATATTGCATGTTTCACAAATAGTCACACTGATAATACCCATCCTGAAGGTCCGAAGGTCTATGCCCTATACTTCTCCTCAGAGCAGAAAATAATACTCAGGTCCACAAGATATAAGACCCATGGGTCCAAAGAGTCCTGTGAGTTATTCTGCCTCAACTTCTCTCCATTTTTCAGGTAACTGTATTTCTCACTACAGTGGTTTTGTCTCAGTCAAAGAATTAATTCTCCAAGGCAAGGTCTTGGTAATATCACCCAGGATGGTCCCAAGTTTTCCTCTTTTTTTTGTATATTTTATTTTTTTTTATTTTTGAAAGTATAAAAAACAAAGAAAACCAAAATCAACAACAACAACAAAAAAGGAAAACATTAACAAAAAGACACAAAGTAGCACAAGAGCAGTACAATCAAAATTGAATTATAGACAAAACGACAGAGAATCACCAATGGTTGCTGCACCACACATTGATAACTTCAAAGTGCATGTTTCTGAAATCACATATAAACATACAATCTTGATCAAACAATCATGAATTGTTCCTTACTATAAAGTGACACAGGTCAACAGTGGCACCATATTAGCCATCCTGCATATACATACATAGATACATATTTGTCCCTTTCTTTCTTTTCTTCCTCCCCTCATCCCACCTGCTCCCTACCTTTGAGCAGATTCCCTTCACACCCCCCAATCCACATTCCCACCTTTAGATTCCTACACCAGTGATACAATATGTTGCCTACACATCAACCTCTGATTTATTTCACTTATGAGTACTGTGTCCAGTTGTGACCATTTACCTACAAAAGCCCCAAATCTGTTCTTCTTCATAGCTGAGTAATATTCCATTATATAAAAATGCCACTTTTTTTAAATCCAGTCCTCTGTGGATGGACACTTGGGTTGCTTCCACAATTTAGCTATTACAAATTGTGCTGCTATAAACATGGGTGCACATATATCGCAGTGATATGATGCTTTCAGATCTTCTGGGAAAATACCTAGAGGCGGAATAGCTGGGTTGAATGGGACCTCTAGACTAAGTTTGCTAAGGAATCTCCAAACCGATCTTCACAGTGGTTTCACCAGTCTGCATTCCCACCAACAGTGCAGAAGAGTTCCTATTTCTCCAGAGCCTCACCAGCATTTGTTATTGGATGATTTCTTAATGCTGGCCAATCTTACTGGGGTGAGATGAAATCTCCATGTTGTTTTTATTTGCATTTGTCGAATGCTTAAAGATGTATAACATTTTCTCATATATTTATTTTCCATTTGTATTTCTTTATCTGAGAAGTGTGCATTCATCTCAGATGCCCATTTCTGGATTGGGTCTTTGAATTTGGACACGTTCATATTTTTCAATTCTTTGTGTGTTCTAGATAGAAGATCTTTGTCCAAGGGACAGCCAGGTAGGATTTTTTCCCAATTTGTGGGTTTTCTTTTCACTTTGCTGGTGATTTCTTTAGATGTGCAAAAACTTTTCAGTAAGATAAGGTCCCAGTCATTGAAGTGTTTCCCTCGCAGTTTGATTTTTGTTCATGAACTCTCTGCCTACCCCTATGTCTTCAAGATTTTTACCTACTTTCTCTTCCAATAGATTTAGAGATTCTGTTTTAATATTGAGATCTGTGATCCATTTTGACTTGAGTTTGGTGCATGGTGATAGACTTGGGTCTATTTTCAGTCTTTGACAAGAGGCAAGCCAATTTTTCTAGCACCATTTATTAAACAGGCTATCTTTTTTCCAGTGAGTTTGTTTGGCCCCTTTGTCAAATATTAGGTGGCTGAGTGTGTTTGTGGTTATGGCTGCATCTTCCAGTCTATTCCACTGATGCTCAGGTCTGTTTCTTAGCCAGTACCAGGTTGATTTTATTACAGTAGCTTTGCAGTATAATTTCAGGTCAGGCATTGTGATTCCACCTGACTTGTCCTTGTTGCCCAGGATTGCTTTTGCTATTGTGGGTCTCTTCTGGTTCCAGATGAATTTAAGGCATGTTTTCTCTACATCTGTGATGTATGCTAATAGTAGTTTAATGGGAATTATGTTGAATCTGTACAACAATTTTGGTAGTATGGCCATTTTCACAATGTTGGTTCTTCCTAACCATAAGCAGGGAATGTTTTTCCAATTATTGAAATCCTCATCATCGATCTGTTTTTCCAGAGTACTGTAGTTTTCATTGAATAAATCTTTTACATCCTTTGTTAGATTGATTCCTATATATTTCAATTTCTTGTATGCTATTGTAAAAGGTATGGTTTCCTTAATTTCTCTCTCAGTCTGTTTGTTGTTTGTGTAGAGGAATGCTATTGATTTTTGGGTATTGACTTTGTATCCAGCTATTCTGCTGAATTTGTACATTAATTGAAGGAGCCTTCTTGTGGAGTTTTTGGGGTCTTCTATGTAAAGAATCATGTCGTCTGCAAATAGTGATAGTTTTACTTCTTCCTTTCCTATCCTTATTCCTTTTATTTCTCTGTCTTGTCTAATTGCTTTGGCTAATACTTCCAGAACTATGTTGAATAGTAGTGGTGACAGTGGACATCCTTGTCTTGTTCCTGAGTTTAAAGTGAAAGCTTTCAGTTTTTGCCCATTTAGTATGATGTTGGCTGTTGGTTTGTAATAGATGGCTTTGATCAGATTGAGTTAAAGGCCATCTATTCCTATTTTTTCTAGAGTTTAAATATGAGTGCATGTTGGACTTTATCAAAAGCTTTTTCTGCATCTATTTAGATGATCATGTGGTTTTTGTCTTTGACTCTATTGATATGATGTATTACATTAATTGATTTGTGAATATTGAACCATCCCTGCATTCCTGGAATAAATCCAACCTGGTCATGGTGTATAATTTTCCTTATGAGTTGCTGTGTTCTATTTGCTAGTATTTTACTGAGTATCTTTGCATCTATGTTCATTAGGGAGATTGGCCTGTCGTTCTCTTTCTTAGTTGGGTCCTTCTCTGGTTTTGGTATCATTATAACACTTGCCTCCAGAAATGAGTTGGGGAGAATTGCTTTCTTTTCAATTTCATTGAAGAGTTTGAGGAGTGTTGGCATTAATTCTTCACTGAATGTTTTATAGAATTCTGCTGTGAACCCATCAGGGCCAGGGCTTTTCTTTGTTGGTAAGTTTTTAATGATATTTTCAATCTTGTTAATTGATATTGAGTTGTTCAGGATTTTTGTATCTTCCTGATTCAATTTTTGTAGTTCGCACATTTCTAGGAATCTGTCCATTTCTTCTGAGTTTTCTATCCTATGGGAGTAAAGAATTTCAAAGTAGGTATTAATGATCTTTTGAATTTCTGTGGGACCTGTAGTGATTTCATCTCTTTCATTCCTTATTGCAAGAATTTGAATTCTTTCTTTTCTTTTTTTGATAAGGTTGGCTAGGGGCTTATCAATTTTATTTATTCTTTCAAAGAACCAACTCTGATTCATTTATTTTTTTAGTGTTTTCTTCATCTCAATTGCATTAATTTCTGCCCTGAGTTTTATAATCTCCTTCCTTCTTTGGGCTTTTGGTTTGGCTTGTTCTTTTTCTGGAAGTTTGAGATGTAGCATTAGGCTATTTATTTGCTCTCTTTCTGTTTTCTTTATATGTGAGTTCATCACTATAAATTTCCCTCTGAGGCCCGCTTTCACTGCATCCCACAGATTCTGGTAGGTTGTATTTGCATTTTCATTTGTTTGTACGTATTTTTTAATTTCTTCTTTAATTTCTTGTGTGATGCATTGGTTATTCAGGAGACTGTTGTCTAATTTCCAAGTTTATGGGGTTTTGGGAGTTCCCTTTGTCATTAATTTCCAATCTCATTGCACTGTGGTCAGATAATATGCATGGGATAATTTCAATTCTTTTGCATTTAGGTAGGTATGCTCTATGGGCTAGAATGTGGTCTATTTTAGAGAAAGACCCATGTGCAGCTGAGAAAAATGTATTCTGATGTTGTGGGGTGGAAGTCTGTATACGTCTACTAAGTCCATTTGTTAGCACATTTGGTTTAGGTCTGTTATTTATTTGCAGAGTTTTTGTCCAGTGGACCAGTCTCTTTGCATCAAAGGGGTGTTTAGGTCCCCTATTACAATAGTGTTATTAATTATTTGGTTCTTCACGTCTGTTAAAATTTGACTTATAAAGTTTGGTGCTCCAGTATTTGGTGCATAAATGTTAGGATTGTTATCTCTTCTTCTTGCAGATTTCCCCTAACTAGTATGTAGTGGCCTTCTTTATCTCTTTTGATTGTTTTCGGATTGAAGTTTACATTAACTGCAAACATAACAGCTACCCCTGCTTTTTTCTGGGAACCTGTTGCATGGAGAATTGTTTTCCATCCTTTAACTTTCAGTCTGTGGATTTCCTTTTGAGTAAAATGTGTTTCCTGTATATAGCATATTGTTGGATTTTGTTTCTTAATCCACTCTGCCAGTCTGTTTCTTTGACTGGTGAATTGAGACCATTTACATTAATGGTTATAACTATTATATGTTGGCTTATTCTTATCACGCTATTTACTTGTTGTTGCTTTCCTATTTTTGCTGTTTACTTGCTTGTTTTGCTTAAAGCTTCCTTTCTATTGTTGTTCTTGAGATTGTGCTCTTTTTTCTCTGTCAAGGATTTCTTTTAGTGCTTTTTGTAATGTTGGTTTGGCACTCATGAGGTTCTTCAATTGTTCTTTGTCGTGGAAATATTTTATTTCTCCATTGAATTTGAAGGATAGTTTTGCAGGATACATCAGTCTGGGTTGGAAGCTGTTTTGTTTCAGAATCTGTAATACCTCACTCCAAGCTCTTCTTGATTTCATGGTTTCTGTTGAGAAGTCTTCTGTGATTCTGATGGGCTTTCCTTTACAGGTGATCTGTTTCTTTTCTCTAGCTGCTTTTAATATTGTATTCTTTTGCTGGATGTCTGGGATCTTGACTATTATATGTCTGGGTGTGGCTTCATTTGGGTTATGGTTTGTTGGGGTTCTATATGCTTCATTTAACTGCACTTCAGTATCTCTTACCATGTTTGGGAAATTTTCTGCTATTATTTCTGCAAATATTCTTTTTATATCATTTGTGTTGCCCCCTGCTGTTTCATTGATTCCTATTGCTCGAATATTATTTCTTTTTGCCTCATCTTGGAGCTGTTGGATTAATTTTTCCTGGATCCTTGATGACTTTATGAGATCCTTCCTTTCACGGTTGCTAGCTGCCATGCTGTCTTCAAGATGTGAAATTCTATATTCAGCTTCACTGAGGTGGTTTTGCAAGCTTTCAGTGGAAGTTTTCAATTTCTGGCAATCTCTTTGAGTCTGTTTTATGTGTTCTAATTCATTCCTAAATTGTTCATGTAATGTTTCCATGTGTTTCTTATGTTCTTCTATTCTTTTATCTGTTTCTTCTCTATATGTACGGAGCATTTCTTCCATTATTATTGTCACTTCATTTTTTGCCTGAGATTATTTCTGCTTTAATCTCTTCTTTGACCTGATGGAGTTGTTTCTTTACTTCAGATGCCATCGTTTCAGAAATTGCAGGTATGTGGCTTCCTAGTTCTCCTATATCATTGTTTCCTGGACTTTTTCTGGGTGGGGTTGAGTTCTGTGGCTGCATTTTGCTCCCCTGTCTTGTCATTTTGGATGTCAGATGAAAAGTGTTGAGCTACACACTACCCAGACAGCTCACAGATGACTCTAGCAACCCTAGTTTACCTAGACATTAAACTTATCCCCAGATGTTAGCTGACCGTGAAGCACTGGGCCCAGAAACCCCAGATGATTGCTGAGGTGCCAGGCTCAGAGCCTACCTGCGATGGTGGGGGAAAGTTGTCTTGCTGGGCAGAGCACTGGCATGGGCCTTACCTATCAAAGGTCCACTGCAAAGCCTGCTCTACTGTCGCTGTGAAGCTGGGCTCCCTCTCTGCAGGAAACTTCGGGAAAGTCTCTCAGGCACTGCCGCTCTGGTGGAGTTTATTCACCCAGCTAGAGTCTTGCGGGAAAGGCTGCTCCTATAGCTCCGCAGAGCTGTTCTGGCTTTCTGCAGGAAAGTCTTCCAGGCGCGGGGGCTCTAATGGCACCCGGGGCCAGGCAAAGCCCTGTGTACCTCGGAAAAGCTGCTCCTGTAGCTCTGCTGGGCTCTTCTCCCAAGTTTTCCTCTTGCTTCAGCCTCCTAAGTGCTAGGATTACAAGACTGCACCACAGGACCCAGCTTTAACTAACATATTTAAAATCTTTATTAGTATATTATTTAATTAGTTTTTATTCAATTAGCACTTGGTAAGAGATTTTCCAAATTAGCTCAAATTCTCTCAAGACAGAAACTGATGGAGCATTCTGAACTGTTTTTCTTAAATTTTCTACAAATCTCAAATTATTTTATAACTAAAAATATTTCACTTGCCTTTCTTCCACATTTCAAATATTATGACCAAAGATCATAAGCAATGGACACCATTACAAACCTGTTTGCCTCTTTTATCAGGGATATGATTTGGGGGAGGTCACAACTCATTGAGCCCCAGCTTTCTCTTCTGAGCATCCAGCCTACCTTGCTGGTGTAGCATGGGTATAAACTAGGCAGGACATAGCACCTAGAAACTACAGTTTAATTACCACTGCCTCCCGATCTGCCCCTTATTCAAAAAAGTTATAAATTAAAAATTATTCCTTCCATGTCACAGTAAACCAGCACATTCTCTAAAACATAGCAGTGTGTTAAGATAGAAAAATGTATTATCTAAATGTAATTAGTGCAATCAAGCAACATGTACAAAGTTTTCCAGTAGACTACCAGACCAGGTAATCTGAAACCAGGTATTGTCCTTGACCTTTACTTGGGTCCCTGACCCATTTCCACAGTGCACAATGACCAGGTGAAAGAAAGCAGAGGTTATTACCACTAATGGAAAAGCATCAATACTAAATCCAGGCTCCATGCTAAATTTTTAATAATCCTGTTTTGTAGTTAAGCAGTTCAGTGATGAAGTTGTTTAGCACTTGACATATTTTATGTTCATTGTTTATTTCTTCAGAGGTGTCTGGAGAGCTATGGGGCTAGGCAGGCTTGAAATTAGGGTAAAAAGAAGCATTCAGGCAAAAAATAGATGGCTCAAATTTTCCTTTTAATGTAAGACAGCAATTCTCACATCAACATGAAGCAGAGTCCACTAGGTTTTTAAGACATGTTGCTGGGCTTGACCCCTTCCTAACAAGCACAGTGCTGTAGAAAGGACATTTTAGAAATATATTGAATTAGTTTCTCTTGCTGCTATAAGAACTATCCCAACGAAATGACTTGAAAGCACACAAACTGATTAGCTCCTAGGTAAAATTTGTGGATCTCACTGGACAAGGATCAAAGCATTTCCCTTGCACTTGTAGACCCCTTGTGCCTTCCTCAAAGCTATCAGTATTTCATCCTGGCCTCTTCTCCGCCACCCGTCTGTCTCCAGTGCAGTCAAGAGTCCTCTGTGTTTATGGTTTCACACGATTTGTTGGGAATTCACCTAGATAATATAGGATAATCTCCCAGTCGCAAGGCCACACCCTTATTCCTATCTTCTGCCATGTTAGGTAATATATTCACCAGTTTCTGGAATTAGAACCTGGATACTGAAGGGGTCATCATTAAATATGACCAACATCATTTTTTCTCCTATAAAATATTTTAAGTTTTATAGCACCTGCACACACACACACACACACACACACACACACACACACACATGCACACACTTCTAAGAATGGACACCCATAATCCTAGCACTCTGGAAGACAGAGGCAATAGGATTGCAAGTTCGAGTCTCACTTGGGCTACTATCAAGTAAGTAAGACTCTGACTCAAAATAAAAATTAAAACAAGGTGGGGAAAGTAGCTCTTTGCAAAGGTCCTGGGTATAATCCCAGTGCTGAAAAAGCAATGTAGGAGACCAGATAGGAAGATTAAGTCCTGACTGGCCTTTTCTGTGAGCTCGAGAGAGCAAGGAAGCAAGAGTGGTGCTGACACACTGCTGGGAAAATTAATCCAGCTGAGACCTTGTGGTTTACTCAGCAATGTTCTGTGGGTGGTGGGAGGCAGATGAATCCTGTTTTACTCTTATTGCTTGTGCCCATCTCTGGGTGAATAAAGCCAAGGTGCACCAGTCACTTGGGCTCTTTTTTGAAGAGAGACAAGAGTCCCCTGGCCCCATACATTTTAACCTGATTCTGTGTCTCTTTGTGTTTCATCTTTGTCATCTCTTGCTCAGGTACAAGCTCCTGGCAGACCCCTACAAAAAATTATTTAAAAAACACAAGACAGAACCCAATGGTGCAGAGTGCCATTTTGGGGTGACAGCATAAAGAGCCCCAAAGCAGCTCTATGGAAAGCCTGGCTGGCAAAACAGGTGAGACGTCACACAAAATGAAAAAGCAAAATTTGAACTCTCTGGAAATGCTCCTAGGTCATGTAGTAAGGGACAAAAATCATTGACTCAAGAAAATCTCACTAAAACTCTTAAGAAAGATATGACACAGTGGACTTGGAGCCAGAGCCCACATCTTCCTCCCATTCCCCAGCCACACTACACAGAAAATCCCCTCCAGACAAGTATAGTGAAAGCACAGCTGCTTCTCTCCAAGGTCCTGGTCACAGAGCCCCTTCCTGAGAGAGGAAGGACATCGATCTTTCCCATCTGGTTTCCAACGCTTTTCTGCTAAGGTTAAGTTCCAGGCAAATGGGGCAGAGAGGTTGGGCTTCTTGTTCTATCCTGTCTCTAAATGTGAGAGGGATATATTTCTTGGACACAGTCCCACTGAGTATACTAGGGACCTCATGGCTCACAGGATGGTGGTTCCATACCAAAGGAAGCAAACTAACAAGAATCAAGGCTGCTTTTCAGCACTCCATGGAGTGCTCAGCTCCTGAAGAAAAGTTATCTCAAGAAAGAAGGGTTCTGTTCTTACTCAGCTCCAGAACCCTGGCTGGGAGATAACACAGGGGAGCACATCGTTATCTATTTTGTGTGACAGTAACCAAGTGACTGAGGCTGAGTGATCTATAAAAAAAAAAGAGGTTTATTCAGCTCACAGTTTGGACCTTTGGTAGGTGGCACCGCCATCTGCCCAGCTCTGGTGAGGGCCTCCTAGAAGATCACAAAGGCAGATGCTTGTGCAGGAGAGAGAGGTCATATAGTGAAGCAGGAAGAAAGATACTGGGGCGGGGCCAGCCTCACTTTGTTTAATAAAACTCTCCTCTTCTGGAAGCTAGTCCCCACATGTCAGATCGGACCCACTCTGGAGAGACTAGTGTTGATTCCTGAAATGGAGTCCTATGACCTAATTACCTCCCACTAGTCATCACCGCTTAAGGGTCCACCACCTCACCATCCACACTGGTGACCAAGCTTCCAGCGCATGATCTTCAGGACACTCTCAAGCCACAGTCTCTTCTTACAGAAGACTTCACATCAAAAAAAAAAAAAATGTGTAGACATTTAAGCCTTAGAGTATTCAAAAACTATGGAGGTTCTCAGATCAGCGTAGCAGAAACTCTGGTCCATCTGGAGCAGCCAGAAACGTGGCGCCTTCTCTCTTTATCTTCCAGTCAGAGTCCTGTCTTCCTACAAGGGATAGGATGTCTGCACTTTGCATCCTACCCCCAGCTACATGCTGCTGAGGCTGTCCAGGCAAGCACGGCTCAGAGGGGGCACTGTCTTCCCCTGCCCAGCCACTCCCTGGCACAGGGCTCTGTGTTAGATGTGGCTGCACTAAGGATCTTGAGGAGACAGTGGTCTCACAGCACCAGAAGCAAGCTCAGAAGCCAAGGCTACTGCCTAATCTCGAGTGCTAGAATGGGGTGGCATCCGGACAGAAGTACATCCTCCTCCAGACCCCAGCTTCAGAGCCAGGGCACAGAGATTTTCCTAAGCAGTAGAAATGGGGGAAAGGTAGGAAACTTAAGAAAAAGGTGGGAAATGTCCACCTGCAGTTGGACATAAATACGTTTCATAAGTCTCAAGCACTGACCTCTGGAACTACTCCTCCTAGGCAGCCCAAATTGATTGGATTAGTCTATAGAGACATTTAGGCTTGGGCTATTGTGAACACTACAGTAATCAGCAGGCAATTAGCAGAGTTTAACAACAGGGAAAAGTGTTTAAAAAGCCCTGGCCAAATTACCATCACACTAGGGTTTCTGTGCTATGCTCAAGGTTATTCCACTCCTGAGGAATTCCCCACTGCTGGGGAAATCCATTTCATTAAGGAAATCCAGACCATCAGTAAGCAAATAAGAACATAATAGCGAGGTTTATACTGGGGAGGAAACCAGTACTCAGGGTTGCTAAACCTAATTATCAAAAATGTTTAGTTTCCAAAAAAAAACTTATGAGACATATAAAGAAACCAAAAGCATTATCTATATGCTGATGGAAAAAGTCAAGCAAACAAATTTTCCTCTGAGAGCAACCACAGAACTTTAACAAGAAGCTCAACAAGAATATCAGATTATTCATTATATGCATTATTCAAAGAATGAAATGATTAAAGAAATTTATAGAAAAACATGATAATAATGTCCATCAAATAAAGAATATGAACAAGGAAATAGAAAATTAAATAAAAAGAAACAAAGGAAAATTAAGATTTGAAAATTATAATAACTGAAATGAAAAATTCACCAGAAGGCTCTAATAGTACAGTAGAACTTGTAGAAGAAAGAATTAGTAAACATATATTAATAGACAGTCCTCAACCTGAATAGAGGAAAAATGAAGAAAATTACACAGAGTCTCAGAGAGATGAGAGACGTAATCAAACAGCTGCAGAGTATACACATAGGGGAGGTACTGGAACAAAAGGACCAAGGACAAGGGACAGAAAAAACACTCAAGCAGGTATAACTGAAATGTCCCAAATTAACTGATAAACAATAATCTGTACCCAAGAAGCTCAATGAACTTAAAGTAAGATAAATGCAAAGAGATTCTCAATAGACATATCCTAGCAAAGAAGTTGAAAACTAGAGAGAGGAAGAAAATCTTGAAAACAGAAAAAAAATTCTTTTCATCAACTACAAATAAAACCCAGTTAAATTACCAGCTGACTTCTCAGTTAACATAATTCAGGCCAGAGGGCTGGGGATATAGCTCAGTGGAATAAGCGCAGGGTCCTGAGTTCGATCCCCAGTACCGCAAAAAAAAAAAAAACCATAATTCAGGCCAGAAAGCAGTGGGATAACATACTCAAAGTGTTCAGAGCAAAAACATTATCAACTCGAATCCTATATCTAGCAAAGCTCATTTTCAGAAAGAAAAATAAAAGAAACTCCAAGATCAACAAAAACTGAGCAAACTTGGTGCTCCATAACCTCCCTCACAAGGAGAACCCAAGGAAGTTCTTTAAGCTGAAAACTCGTGACCCTAGACTAATTCCAATCCATACACACACACACACACACACACACACACACACACACCACAGCACTATTAAAGTAATTATGTAATTATAAAAGAATATACATGTATACCTTTTTCCTTTGTACTCATAACTGATTTTAAAGCAATTATATAATGCAATATATATAATGTTTTATTGAGTATATAATACACAGAAATGTACAAGAGCCAATAAAAAGTACAAAGTAGGAGAGTGGGAGCAAAGTTGAATTTGATGAGCAAAATGATTCCAAAGACACTGCAAATTCACAAGGACAAGAGAACTAGAATTGTTAAAATTAACATGACAAAATGTTTTAACAATATAATAGCTCTAAGGGCAGGGGGTGCAGGAACCACCATCACTGCTGTTTGCGCCTGGGCTTTACTTGCGCTCTGAGATTCTGGAGGTCACAGACACAGGCGGTCCCTGATCACTGATAGTGCAGCCCACATCTGGCTCCTTTGCACACCCTGAACTGACTAGAGACATAGAATCAGGAGGCCCACAACTCGCTGACACCACAGTTCACAGCTGAAAGCCCAGAGAACCAGGTACTTTCCATCTACTTCCTGGGGGCAGAGCAAGAGACCCAACTGTGATCAACTGACATCACAGTTCACGTCTGAGACCTGGGAGAACTAGGTACAATTCACTATCTACCAGAAGACCCCATACTAAGCAGCACATCTCAGAAGACACTGAAGGGCAAGCCTGATCACCAGCAAAACTAGGGCCACTAGCAACCTTTGTTGAGCTGCCAGAGTAGAGGGAGACTGAGCGTTCTGCCTCCGGCACCAAACATAACAAGGCAAAGGACTAAAATGCAATCTCAGAACTCCATCCCACTCAGAACAAGTCCAAGAGACATGGACAAAGGAGAACTTGGTAAACAAACACCTGAAATTGCTGAAATGATTGCAACGGAAGTAAAGACACAACTTCATCAGCCCATAGGAGAGATCAGATCAGAAATAATCTCTCAGGCAAAAAATGAAATAACAATAATAATGAAAGAATTTCTCAGCACATCTAGAGAAGAAATAGATAAAAAAGTAGATGAATATAGGCAACAGATGGAAACATTACATGAGCAATACAGGAATGAATAAGAATGCATGAAACAGACTCAAAGAGATTTCTGGGAAATCAAAACTTCCAATGAAAGCTTGCAAAACCACTTAAATGAAGCCAAAGATAAAATTTCGGATCTTGAAGATGGCATGGCAGCTAGCTATCATGAAACGAAGGATCTCTGAAAATCAACGAGGATCCAAGAAAAATCAAGTCAACAGCTGCAAGACTAGGCAAACAGAAATGATGTCAGACAAATAAGAGTCAATGAAGCATCAGGAGGTGACACCATTGACATAAAAAGAATATTTGCAGAAATAATAGAAGAAAATTTCCCAAGCATGGAAACAGAAACTGAGATACAAGTAAATGTAGAACTCCTACTAGCCATAAACATAATAAAACTACACCCAGACATACAATAATCAAGATCTCAGATCTCCAGCAAAAGAACAGAATATTAAAACCTGCTAGAGAAAAGAAACAAATCACCTATAAAGGAAAGCCCATCAGAATCATGGAAAACTTCTCAACACAAACCAGCCAATCGAGAAGAGCTTGCAGCAAAGTATTACAGGTCCTAAGACAAAACAGCTTCCAACCAAGATTGATGTATCCTTTCAAACTATCCTTTAAGTTTAACAGAGAAGTAAAATATTTCCATGACAAAGAGCAACTGAAGAACTTCGTGAGTGCCAAATCATCCTTACAAAAAGTACTAAAACACATTCTAGACAGAGAAGAGAATGACCTCAATTTCAAGAACAATAGAAAGGACCCCTCAAGCAGAGCAAGCAATTAAGCAGGTAGAAAAAGAAACCAACAGCAAGTAAATAACATGACAATGATAAGCCAAAACATATCAATTATAACCATAAATGTAAATGGCCTTAATTCAACAGTCAAAAGAAACAGAATGGCAGAGTGGATTAAGAAACAAATCCAGCTATATGATGGATACAGGAAACATCTTTTACTCAAATGGAAATCCATAGATTGAAAGTCAAAGGATGGAAAACAATTTTCCATGCAACAGGACCCCAGAAAAAAGCAGGTGTAGTTATTATGCTTGTAGACAACGTAAACTTCAAACCAAGAATAATCGAAAGGCATAAAGAAGGTCACTGCATATGTAGGGGAAAACTGGAAGAGGAAGAGATAACAATCATAAACATGTATGTAGCAAATATCAGAGCCCCAAACTATATAAGACAAATCTTAACAGACATGAAAACCCAAATAATTCATAACAGTATTGTAATGGGGACTTCAGCACCCCTTTGACACAAAGAGATAGGTCCACTGGACAAAAAAATCAGCAAAGAAATAACAGATCTAAACCAAATCTGTGAACAAATGGACTTAGAAGATGTATACAGTGTTCCACCCCACAATATCAGGACACACATTTTTCTCAGCTGCACATTGGACTTTTTCAAAAATAGACCACATTCTAGCCCATAGAGCATACCTACCTAAATCCAAAGTAATTTCAGTTATCCCATGCATGTTATCTGACCACAGTGCAATAAAATTGGAAAGTAGCGATAAAAGGAACTCCAAAAACTCCATAAGCACATGGAAATTAAATAGCAACCTCCTGAACAACCAATGGGTCACAGAAGAAATTAAAAAATACCCACAAACCAATGAAAGTGTAGATACAACTTACCGGAATGTGTGGGATGCAGTGAAAGTAGTACTCAGAGGGAAATTTATAGCAGTGAACTCACACAGAAGGAAAACAGAATAATAAATAAATAGCTGAATGCTGCACCTCAAACTTTTAGAAAAAGAGAACAAGTCAAGCTGAAAGCCCAAAGAAAGGAGGAGATTATAAAGATCAGGGCAGAAACTAATGCCATTGAGATGAAGAAAACCCTACAAAAATAAATGAATCAAACAGTTGGTTCTTTGAAAGAATAAATAAAATTGACAAACTCCTAGCCAACCTTATCCAAAAAGAAAGGAAAAAACTCATATTCATGCAATAAGGAATGAAAAGGATGAAATCACTACAGATCCTACAGAAATTCAAAAGATCATTAATACCTACTTTGAAAATCTTTGCTCCCAAAGGACAGAGAACTCAGAAGAAATGGACAGATTCCTAGAAATGTACAAATTATCAAAGTTGAATCAAGAAGATATAAAAATCCTGAACAATCCAATATCAATTAATGAGATTGAAAACATGATTAAAAATTTACCAACAAAGGAAAGCCCAGGCCCTGATGGATTCACAGTGGAATTTTATAAGAAATTCAGAGATTTAATATGAACACTCCTCAAACTCTTCAATGAAATTGAAAAGGAAGGAATTCTCCCTAACTCATTTCTGGAGGCAAGTATTATACTGACACCAAAACCAGAAAAACACCCAACCAAGAAAGAGAAATACAGACCAATATCCCTAATTAGTCTGCTTTTTAGCCAGTACCAGGATATATGGATGCAAAGATACTCAATAAAATACTAGCAAATAGAATACACCAAATCATCAAGAAAATCACACACCATGACCAAATCAGATTCATCCAGGAACTCAGGGATGGTTCAATATTCACAAATCAATTAATGTTATATACCACATCAATACAGCCAAAGAGAAAAACCACATGATCATCTCAATAGATACAGAAAAAGCTTTCAACAAAGTCCAGCATGCGTTCATGATAAAAAAAAAACCTTAGAGAAAATAGGAATAGATGGTCTTTACCTCAACCTGATCAAAGCCATCTATGACAAACCAACAGCCAACATCATACTAAATGGACAAAAACTGAAAGCTTTTACTTTAAAATCAGGAACAAGGATGTCCACTGTCACCACTCCTATTCAACATAGTTCTGGAAGCATTAGCCAGAGCAATTAGACAAAGGAGAGAAATAAAAGGAATAAGGATAGGAATGGAAGAAGTGAAATTATCACTATTTGCAGATAACATAATACTTTACTTGGAAGATCCCCAAAACTCCGCAAGAACACTCCTTGGATTAATCAACACATTCAGCAATGTAGCTGGATAAAGTCAACACCCAAAAATCAATAGCATTCCTATACAAAAACAACAAACAGACTGAGAGAGAAATTAAGAAAACCATAACTTTCATAATAGCATCCAAAAAATTGAAATATTTAGGAATCAGTCTAATAAAAGAAGCAAAATATCTATTCAATGAAAACTACAGTACTCTGAAAACAGAGATAGAAGAGGATTTCAATAAATGGAAAATCATTCCTTGCTCATGGATAGGAAGAAACAACATTGTGAAAATGGCCATACTACCAAAATTGTTGTACATATTCAATGCAATTAACATTACACTACCATTGGCATATCTCATAGATCTAGAGAAAACATGCCTTAAATTCATCTGGAACCAGAAGAGACCCACAATAGCAAAAGCAATCCTAGGCAACAAGGACAAGTCAGGAGGAATCACAATCCTTGACCTGAAATTATACTACAAAGCTACTATAATAAAATCAACCTGGTACTGGCTAAGAAGCAGACCAGAGGATCAATGGAACAGACTGGAAGATGCAGCCACAATCACAAACACACTCAGCCACCTAGTCTTTGATAAAGGGGCCAAACAAACTCCCTGGAAGAAAGATAGCCTCTTTAATAAATGGTGCTGGAAAAATTGGCTTGCCATCTGCCAAAGACTGAAAATAGACCCAAGTCTATCACCATGCACCAAACTCAAGTCAAAATGGATCACAGATCTCAATACTAAAACAGAAACACTAAATCTATTGGAAGAGAAAGTAGTTAAAAACTTGAAGACATAGGAGTAGGCAGAGAGTTCATGAACAAAAATCAAACTGCACAGGAAATACTTCAAAGATCAACAACTGGGATCTCATCCTACTGAAAAGTTTCTGCACATCTAAAAAGATCACCAGCAGAGTAAAAAGAAAACCCACAAACTGGGAAAAAATTTTAGCTGACTGTACCTTGGGCAAAGGTCTTATATATATAGAACATATAAAGAATTAAAAATCATCAGCCCCTTCCAAATTCAAAGGCCTAATCCAAAAATAAGCATCTGAGATGAACACACACTTCTCAGATAGAGAAATACAAATGGCAAATAAATATATTCATTGGTAATTCAAGAAATGAAAATTAAAACAACATTGAGATTTTACCTTACCCCAATAAAAATGGCTATCATTAAGAAATCAGCCAAAAACAAATGCTGGCAAGGCTATGGAGAAATAGGAATTTTTCTCCACTGCTGGTGGGAATGCAGATTGCTGAAACCACTGTGGAAAGCAGTTTGGATATTCCTCGGCAAACAGGTCTGGATGTGCAATTCAACCCAGCCATTCCCCTTCTGGATATTTTCCCAGAAGATCTGAAAACATCATATCACAGCAATATATGTGCCCCCATGTTTATAGCAGCACAATTTATAATTGGTAAATTGTGGGAGCAGCCCAAATGCCCGTCCACTGAGTAATGCTTAAAAACACTGTGGTACTTCTATATAATGGAATATTACTCAGCTATAAAGAAAGATAAACTTGAGGCTTTTACAGATAAATGGTCACAGCTAGACACCATACTCATAAGTGAAGTAAACAAGACCTCCATATGTAAGCAACATATTGTCTCACTAGTGTAAGAACCTGAAAGAGTGAATAAAAATCAGGAGGTAGGACAGACATTGGGAAATGAAAGGAACATGTTCAAAAGTAAAGAGAAACTGGGGTGAGTGAAAAGAGAAAGAAAAGAAAGGGAAATTATGTATGTATAAAGGGAAATTATGTATGTATGTATATACAGAATAGCTAACACAGTTGAACTACTGACTTCTATCACTTTACTGAAAGGAACAGTTAATGATTAATTATTTGATCAACCTTGCATATCTCTATTTGTTTTCCTGATAAACCACTTTGAAGACATCAATACATAGTACAATAACCACTGATAATTTCCTTCTACTTTGTCTGTAACTCCGTATTGCTTGTATTGTTCTTATGCTATTTTGAAAGTGGATGTCTGTCTGGTAATACGTTTTCCTTCTTTTATTTTTAAAATAAATTTTTAAAAGAATATAACAGCTCTTTATGCTTATGGTTAGAGCAAATAGGAACATCAAAATGACACCCAGGATTTAGAGGCAGATTTATTTTATGTCAATTAGTACTGAATGGAATCTTTCCTAAAATATCAGGCTCTGATTTCTGACGGTCTAGCGCTTCTATATGAGGCATAGGCAAGAGGTACAGAGGTGAGACAGAACAGCCTGGCAGTTCTGATAATCTAGCAGGGTGAGATCATTGGTTACAAGGCTAGATTAATGATCATCAGTTGCAAGACTAAATTAATGGTCATGGAGCTTGGTACAATCAGATATCCTGCGTATTCAATTACACTCTCATGGTTACAGGGGTCAAGAAAGTAATTACAGACCATGAAGCAGTTACAAAGTGCAGTGGATTGACAATTGGTGGTCAGTTTATAACACCCAGCTGACCTAAGTGAGCATGGTGCTGTGTGTGGGAGGCCCACCTGTGGATTGTTGCCAGTAGCATAAGTGGCAGAACTAGAGAAGAAGTTAGGCTATTGGGAGCTGAGGAAGGCTGTTGGGAGCTGGTAAGGAACTGTTGGTTCTTTTGGAAGACCTTGTCATGCTGGCTTTCCTGATGAACTCAGCTGTGTTTATCCTTGAAGGAGCTTGGGACATTGTTGGCACTGAGAATAGCTTTGATTCACTTTGGGGGAGCTCTAGTCCTCACTTTGAGCATTGCTTCCTGGCTCTGGAGGGGAAGAAGGTGCACTGCCAGTCTTCTGGAGAACCTTGCTACATTGGCCCTCCTGATGGGAACTCAGCTGTCTTGATCATCAGAGGAGCTTGGAACCTCACTGTTGCTGAGGATGGCTGCAGTACTTTTCAGGGGAGCTCTGGTTCTTACCTTACATGTCGTTTTCTGGCTTCAGTGCAGATCCCTCAGCCTGCTGGCACAGACCCTTCACCCCACTGGCACAGACTTCCTAGATTCCACCACTGACCTTTGGTCCTTCCTAGCATGGATCCATGAAACAGGCCTACATGGGGTATTGTTATGGATTCTAGGCCTCCAGTTGGACTTATGGGAAGCATTGTTATGAGCTCTAGGTCCTCAGCTGGACTCATGCAGAACATTTCTGTGGGATCCAGGCCCTTGGCTAGATTCCTTGGTCTTAGTGTGTGGACAGATTTCCTGTACTCTCTTGTATATGATTCTTTGGGTGACTAGTATAAATAATCTTATAAAATATGTGTCCTCTATTATATTATTTACCTTACAATATCCCCCAAACCATAACACAGAGCTAGGCAGTTTCCAAAGAACAAAGTTTTACAAAGAACAATTTCTCTTGCACAGTTTTGCCCCTTCATCACCAGTTTCTTTAACAGAAAAATTAACAAATTCATTATATGGCAACTAAAAATAATTTTCAAAACTATAACAATAAACTGTTGAGTTCATATCATTACTGTTGGGTTTTGTATTCACAGAACTACCAAAAAGAAGAGAAAATGAAGCTGTATAGTAATAATTATTCGATATCTCAAACATATTGTACTATGCAATATATATCTTCATATTTACATATTATATATTCATATATTATATAGTATCTTATTATATGTAATATATTCATATATTATATGCAATATCTTCATATTTGAACAACATCAAGTAGATTGTGGTAGTACAAATATGAAGCTAATTCTCATAACTTAGGATATATATGGTAAGCCTTATAGCATCCACTAGGGAAATAACAATAAAGATGAAAATGTTATTAAAGAAACGTAATTCTATACCTCAAGATACTTACTTAATGTAAAATAAGGTAACAAAGAAAAAAATGAGATATATAGGAAGCAAAAGTCTACAGTGGGGTAAATTTGAGTACTTATATATTGGATAAAATTCCATGAGGTCAGGAAAATAATGACTGTGAAACAAAAACTTATAATTCCCCAAACCTACATCATGGAGAGATGTTCCAGCAACTATTTTTTTTTTTTTTTTTTGGCGGTACTGGGGATTGAACTCAGGACCCTGCGCTTGCTAGGCAGGCGCTTATTCCACTGAGCTATATCCCCAGCTCCTCCAGCAACTATTGACCAGCATAGAGTGTCTCCCATGGTGGTCCTGGCATGAGGTAATAATCCCATAAGGGTTATGGTTACCAGCAGCGCTAAGCTCTCTTTAGAGTAATTCTGGTCCATAGCCAAGCCACTCAGGCTCAAAAATAAGCTTTGAAGTAATCAGGGTGTTCTACAAGGAGAAAAACAGGCCACAAGGACAAAATGTGACATACTTTAAAGGAATAAACTAAATCTAAGTCAAATAATCATGCTAGTTTGGATGCTGGATCCTATGATTATCAAGTTATTGTACATGGTGAAAAGTAAAAAATGTAACTCTTTACAAGGAGAAAAGGATCAAAAAGAAAAGATGAAAAAGAAGAGACAGTAAGGCCACTCATAAATAAGCTCAAGGAATGAAGGAAGTATAAGAGAATTAATGTGTAAAAAAGAATCCAAGTGCTTGCTACAGGTGACATGTAGAATTTTGAAACTAAAATCCCCGTGAGTGTGTAAGCATCACACTGGGTGCTGGCAGTGGTTACTGGCACAGCAGAAGGACATGTCTAGCCTGTGATGCAGAGGCAGAGAACGAAGAATGAACAAAACCACGTGGGGAGAACAGAAGCACCTAACTAACACACATGTCCCTGCAGTTGTAGAAAGACGTGGGAAGAAGTAGAGGGGATGTGAAGGGGAAAACACTACTTTAAAAAACATAGCTAAGAACTTCCAAATTTGAAAGCTACATGCAAGTAGATCCAGGACATCTACCAAGTCATAGGCAGGAGAATTACAGAGAAAAAGACACCAAGTGTTCCAAAGAAACATTTTATATCTAGAGAACTTTGTTATAGGCCAAATAAGATTTGAAGTTTATATTAAAATGCATACAAGCCAAAAGATTGTTCAGTGCTAAACGAAAGAAATTTAAGGCAGTCAGCCTAGACTTTTGTATCTAGTAAAAATATTCTTCAAAAATGAACACAAATACAGTGTTTCAAGTAAACAACGCTAAGAAAACTTATCATCAGACGACTTGTCAAAAAAAAGAAAAAGAGGAACCTGTAAAGGAATTTCTTTAGGAAGACTAAAGCTGGTGCCAGGTAGAAACTTGGATCTACACAAAAATTTGAATGATAGAAATAGTAAGTATGTGAGAGAACCTTTAAAAATTGTCATTTAAAAAAAAATCCAAAGATAATGGTTTAAAGAAAATCAATAATATTCCATTTTTCTAATATAGAACCAAAATGTACGGTTAGATACACAAAGAATAGGAGAGAAAAATAGAATTATACTGTTGTATGTTTTTATAATTATATAATAATATTACTTGAAAGTTGAGTGTTTCAACTTTCATATGTTGAAACGGTGTATATGTTATCTACCTCAATTTAGTTATTGTTCGATGTATACATATTTTAAAATATCATGCTGTAAATGCAATATTTATGTCAAATTAATTAATTAAAATGGTAATTCGTTCTTCATTGTAATAAAGTACCGTGAAAACTATAAAGAAAAAGTGAAGATGAATGAAGCCTTCAATAAGCTGTTATGCAACAAAATAAAATGTATCTAAATAAGTCAACAATAGAGGTAAAAATAAATCTTAAATTATGTATTTATTCCAAAGAAAGGAAAGGAAATATACATGAGAAACAAAGAGCCTATGTGGGAGAAAAGCAAAAAACTAACACGGGGAATTACATTGTATGTAAATAAACATCCCAATTAAAAGGAAGAACTTGGAGTGCTTTTTGGCAAAGCAAAATTCAAATATAAGCTGTGTAGAGGCCAGGGATTTAGCTCAGTGGTGCAGTGCCTGCCTGACAAGTGTGAGGTCCTGAGTCTCATTCCTGATACCACCCCCAAATATACAAGCTATGTAAAAGAAACTCATTTTGTATGAAGACAATGTTAGGTTAATATCAAAGGAAGGATTAATTTGTGCCTTGTAATTACTACTTCTCATTTTAAAAATAAAAAAATAAAGTATATTAATAACAAAGTCGAATTTAGAACCAGAAATACAACCAGGGACATAGATACACATTTTATAAATGAAAAGCGATCATTTCATCAAAGCCTGAATATTTATGCATTCAGTAGCAGAATTCCAATCATATAAAGCAAGATCTAACAGGACAAGAGATGTACACAAATGTTGAATTACTGTTAGAAAGTTCAACACTACACTTTCTGGGAATGATTCAAGGACTTGAACAAAATATAGTAAATTAATGCAGGTAAAGATGAAAAGTGAACACCAATTAGATTCACAAAATACTCCTCCAAAAATTAGCAGAATATATGTTACTCCCAACAGGTACACCGGAATTCCCTCAGAGAAACTGTACTCATCAGTCTTTCCAAAGAAAGGAACTCACTAGGAGCTGGACACATGGGACCCTGGGGTTTATGATGGGAGTTGGCCCGCTTGACAGGCAGGCTGAGAAATTCATGCAAGCTGGAGACACAAGCAGGGCGGAGTTGGAGCCCAGCCCAGCCCAGGACCAAGCACAAAGGCTTCTGAGGCTGTCATCCCGCCACAGGCAGGAGGCCTGGAAACCTGGGCCCCGAGACACACTTGTGCAAGTTCCGGATCCAGAACCCAGACCCACGCCCAGGAAGTGATGGTGTCCCAGAAGAAAGCACACTACCCGTTTCTCTGCCTCCATGCCATACCCAGATGCCCATCTCTTGGATGTGACCACTCACTCTGGGTATTCAGACACAGTGTCACAAAATTGGCCGTGTAGATCTGCTAATAATAAATGCTGTCAGTATGAATTAATGGAGTGCGAAGGTAGTACCTCTCAATATCCTTTTCAACCCTCAATGGAATCACAGGAAAATAACAAATTCGAATGCAGGACCATCCCATGGAATAATGGAGCCCAGACACTCCAAAAGCGTCAGGCTGTGAAAGACACAGAAACCAGGGGAGAAGGGAGGGAAGATCACAGAGGCAAAGGTCACACACAGAGGCAAAGGTCACACATGAGCTCTGACATGGAACTGTAATACAGGATCCAGGGTTACATCACCTAATAGAAAAAAAGTGCATTTGTGGAAAAGCTGCTGAGTCTCAAGTAAGCTCTGTAGTTAAGTCAAGAGTTTGTGACCAGGTCATTTTGTTAGTTTTGATCCTCTTCCTATGGTTAAGTTAGGTGTTAACATGACAAGAATCCAGACGAAGAGTGTATGGGACCTCTAGTTTTGCCCTGTTTCTGAAGGTCTATAATAGTATTAAAATGCATCTCTAAAAGGATCTCTTTGGGGTAGAGATTGGAAAGCTTGTTTTAATATCTATAAGGAAATGTTAAAGCATAGGGTAGAAGAAATAGTTTTGTGAAAGATAAATGTTGGAGGCCTCATCCCACCTGACTGAAAGACATTATCAGCCTACAGAGCTAGGAGAGGGTGGCATTTATAAACGACTAGAAATCTAAACTAATAGAACAGAATCAAGTCCAGAACTGAGTCCAAAACAAACTATATGTATAGAGTTACATAATTTTGGCAATTTGTTTTTGCCAAAGGTACCTACCTAACTCAACTGTGAAATAGCAGTCTTTTGTAAAATTGTTTCTGTAACAATGAATGTTCATATAGAAAACTTGACACTCTTACCTCATACCACACACATAAGTTGTTTCAAAAATGTATGATAGAGCTAAATAAGAAGTCAAAACTTTAAAACATCTAAAAAAATAGAAATGTTCACAATATTGAAGCAGGCAAAATGCTGTTAAAAAAACAAAAAAAAGTAATATAAAAGAAAAAAATTGAATTCACCATAATGAAATACATGTACTTCTCTCTCTTTTTTTCATTTTCTTTCTTTCTTTTCTTTCTTGCTTGCTTGCTTGCTTTCTTCTGATCTTTCTTTCTCTTCCTTTTCTTTTTCTTTCTTTCTTCTTTCTTCTTTCTTTCTTTCTTTCTTTCTTCCTTCCTTCCTTCCTTCCTTCCTTCCTTCATTGCTTCCTTCATTGCTTCCTTTCTTTTATTTTGTACCAGGAATTGAACTCAGGATCTCACACTTGCCAGGCAGGCAATGTACCACTGAGCTACAATTCCAGCCCTATATGTACTTTTGAAATGCACAATTAGAAAAAAAGCAAGGGCTGGGGATATAGCTCAGTGGAATAAGCGCTTGCCTAGCAAGCGCAGTGTCCTGAGTTCGATCCCCAGTACCGCAAAAAAAAAAAAAAAAACTTTGGGGCTGGGGATATAGCTCAGTGGAATAAGCGCTTGCCTAGCAAGCGTAGGGTCCTGAGTTCGATCCCCAGTACCGCAAAAAAAAAAAAAAAAGAAAGAAAAAAAGCAAAATGGCATGCTGCAGATTAGTAGAAAAATGGATAAAATCTATGTAACAAAGCACTGGTATTGACTAGAAATTCCATAATACACAATTTCATGGAATAAATGACCTATTAAAACTGAATAAAAAAATTAAAATGTACTGTACAAAACAGTTGAATACATGACCCATAAACATGCAAAAAGACATTCAATGCCATTAGCTGACCCAGATATGAAAATTCAAATAAAACCATAAATGGATAAAACATACTAGAGCGATGAACATCTGAAGAGGGAACTTTCCAAGTGTGGATGGTAACGTGAGCCTCAGAGTTCCAGGGTGCCAGTGGCAGGAAGGCATAACGGGATGACTTTCAAGGTAGAATAAATGATCTTCATAAAGTTAACCACACATTTGCTACACAATCCAGCACTCCCACTTCTAATTATCCAAAAGAAATGAACATCAGTGTCCAGGCAGAGACTATGTGAATCCTACTAAAAGCTTTATTCCCAATAGCCCAAACCTGGCAACAACTACAATGTACATTTGAATGAATAAATGGATTTCGGTAAATCCACTGTAGAGGAGAAAAAGTGCTTATCTTCTACCCTCTTGCCCTTAAGAGTCAAGGTGTACAAATTAAACTGACAGAAGATGAGTATCATCAGTAGAAAATATACACATTTTATTAATATTTCTAATGTTACATGCAATGGAGCTTTACAGAAAAGAAGTTAAAGATCCAAAGATGCTATTGAATTTGGGGACATATAGACTGTTTTAACACAGGGCAACAATTTATAGAGAAAAAAATGCAACAAAAGGAAGGGGCTTGGGGCATCTAGGATGATACACTGTGGGGACTGCAGGAAGTGCATGGAGTTTTGGCACTTTGGAAGAGAGCGGTTATTTTAGTGAGGCCTATTCTGCAGACTCATCTTGGCACCAGCTGTCTGTCCCCAGTGACAAGGGTGATCTCAGCAAGCAGGTACAAGGGAGGAGAAAGCCATCAATTCTTCTTCACAGAGAGATGGATGTCCCGCTCTTGGGCAGATAAACGTTTTTGCATCTGTCCATTTTCACTTTTCCTCAGCTCAAAGCAATTGTTCTTGCTAAAGTGGCCTATTTTCTGTATCTCTCCCTCATACAATGGAGGTGAAATTAAAAGACATGATCCAGTATGAAAGCAATAGCAGATGTGACTCTCAAAAGTACTTTGTTAAGTAAAAGAAATTAGACACGGTAGAACACAGACTATTACTCAATTTGAATGAATTTATTAAAAAGGCAAAGTAACAGTGGTAAGACAGATCCAAAATCCATGCGCTCTTTCCGTTGTGTAAGTCCCACCCATACAGAAATAGCAATAAATAGTAGAAGATCTTTTATAAATGCTTGTCAGTGATTATATGCCAGCTAGTACCATTGTCAAAGATATGCCAGATTTTCTTAGTTTCAATTTTTCAAATAGAGGCACATAGAGAAATAATAAATTGTGGTATAGATGTCTTTGATTCATACACCAGCAATATAAGATTAACTGATGGGCAGCCTGTGAGTGAATATAACATGAACAAACCAGTATTACTAGTAGAGCGTTAAGATTTAACTTGCATTCTCCTATCATCTAATTTTCAACCAAAATGCTACCTAAATGTAGGTTTCTGTAACCAATGTGCTGAAACATATACTGAGGCTAAGACAAACGCCAGTCTCGGTTTTCTCACCCACGACAAGGTCTGAATCTTAAAACCCCACTAAGGGCCGCCAGAGGGACTTCCGCAATCCCATCATGCCGCGGGCACCGTTGCCATGGTAGCTTCAATGCTTGAAAAAGAAAAAACAGAAAGAGTCTTAAGAAAATTGCACTAAGTGAACAAAATAAATTATTAGCCTGAACGTATGTGACATAAACAAAACACGGGGTGCAGTTATTAAAAATGAATCGCCTTCTAAAAATTTGAAAACAAGCACAGCTCAGGCATGAAGCTCCAACTTCTGAGAAACGTGGTCCTGAAACTCAGCAGTGAAATTATCCCACTCCTTTGCATGCCCCAGGACTGGGGGCTCAGACAGACACCAAAATATCCAGGGTCCGTTCTGACGTGGAGGCACGAGATCCCACACACCTAATCATTGATGATGAAGGGAGCAAAAATTGGTATCTATTCAAAATTTGCTCGGGTAGCAGCAAGTATCTACCGTTCATATTACACTAGCACAAAATATGCATTTTAATATTATTGTGCAAATTGTTTACTGTCCCCCAAATAGAAATAGAATGTCACTTGCGTATAAAGAAGTACATGTATAAAATATATCCTCATTGTAATAAACCCTAAATGTCCTGTTGAAGTCTGATATTTTCAACTAAGTCATTGGCATGGGCAGAAATCTCACTAAATCCAGCTGGCCAGTGACAGATAAGAAAACAATCCACTTTGGAACTGAGTGAAATATTTTATTCTTATACGGTTCTGCTTGAGTCATGTGAACTAAAACAAACCCTGTTTACTTTTCAAAGACATTTGCTTGCTTGCAGAAGGGAACCTTAGATTTCATTAAATCTGTTTTATTAACTCTATTTCATTAAGTTCTTACTATCCAGTTCTGGCTTTTTCAGTGTCTCTATTTCTGTGGGTAGCAATTCTGAACATTTAGGTGAACGGATTACATGCTTGCTACCAAGCGTCTCTGGGAAGAGAAGCAGCCAGCGTAGGATCACTAAGACTGCCTTGGCCTACTTCATCATTTTGCCTTAGGTTGGCTCTGATAATATTAATGCCCTAAACTGAAAACTAAAATTTGATTTTCAATTGTTCAAGGCCTCTAATCCAATATAACCATGAATAATAAGATGTGATGTCTTCAGAATTATAAGCTAAAATTCAATTTCCAAATCTTGATTCATTCAACCAACGACTGCATCGAATGCCTACAAGAGGCACTGTGCTCGGCACTGGGGCAGACACAGATCTGGAGCGGCCCGCTGCACAGGGGCCGACTGTCCGGGGGTGGGAACGCAAGAGCAATGTCCACAATGAGGGGCTGACAGTGTGATAAAAGCAAAGAAGCCTTCCCCAGGTGGTACGGTAAGACTTTTTAAAAAGACAATCGGAATTTAAGAGCTAAGAGATAGTAGAACTTGGCTGGCCCAAGCCCTCCTTGCACAGCTAAAGACCCCGATCATCACAGACTGTGTGCACCAGTGTGTGTGCTGCACATGGCCAGCCAGGGTCCTGTAAAACTTCGAGAGGAAGGGCACAAACCAAGAGCCCAGAGGTACACAGGCACTGTAAACGTGATGCTGCAGTGAAGGATAACAAAAGGCGCCTTTGACGGGGAACCCAGAGAAGAAGGGCTCGGCTAGTTTGTAGCTTACCACCAAAGACTGGGTAAGTCACAAAGGAGAGAGATTTGCTTTGGCTCCCTATTATGGTCCAAGTCAAGCAGCCATGGGATGGCCTTCGCTCTGGCAGAGCCTTGAGGAGCACAGGGCGTTGTCGTCCCTCCCCCGCCCCCCCCCCGCTTATTGTGCAGTCACCAGGCTTCAGCTATAGTGGCCCCCCCAGCCCTTATCTGACCTGTCACCTCTAAACACTGGAGTTGGTTGCTGCCACTGCAGGAAAACCTTGCAGCGGGTTAAACTCCAACATGAGCCCTAGAAGGCAAACCATCTTCAAAGCAGAGTTGCTCTGTTGGCACATTGCTAACTTTTAGGTGCCAGACACGGGCAACAGGCTCAGTCACTTCGTGTGCAGAGTGGCCTCTGCTCAATCTCTCCTAATCTCCCAGTGACTGTGAGAATTACACAGAGTGATGCATATACAAGGGCCTTGTAAAATACACAGCATAATAAAATACTACATTTGGTAGTATTTCACATAATAAATCAGGATATATAAAGAAGATGATTAATTTAATTGTGGAGAATTAACTGGGTTAATAGAATGAAGTACACAGTTAATTGTGAATTAAAAGCATGAAGTTTATTTAATTCTCATGCATTCATTATTTGTTGTCATATTCAAGATACAGAAATACACAAATCAACAGAGAGGGAAAAGCAATTAGTAAAACCAGAAAATGTATTTCTGTGTCTCCTTTCATCCCCAAGACAGAACATGGAGCGTCCATCCTGATTAGAAGAGTCCAGCAGGAAGATTTGGAGCTCACAGATCAGGGATGGCACCTGCTGCCCCCATAGTCACCTCCCAGGAAGGGGACCCCACTCATTCAGTGACTGAGGAAAGTCTATGCCCAGACACCCACCCCATCCCAACTCACTGAAAATGGCCAGTGTCAGAGCATGGCTATCTGGGCAGGACTGGCATGGCCTGGAGGCACCATCGAGGCAGTCAACAGTGGCAGACTAAAGATGGGTGTTGTATAAATGACGACCATGACAGAAAGCAAGGCCATAAGGATGAATGGTCAAGTAACAATGAAACAAAGCCTGCAGGGAAGCAAAACTCTCTCAGGTCCCCAGGGCACCAGCGTACACAGCAAGGGAGATAGAAGGAGAGCAGACAGTTTCTAAGTGCTGTGTGCTTGAGGGCAATCCCTGCTTGTGCGCCATGGATCCTGCAGCGAGGGCTGAGTGCCTGGAAATGCATGGATACCTAGGGAAGCACCAGGTCTATTAAGCGTGGCAGCTCAGTGGTGTGGATGGACGGTGGTGACAGCGGCAGCAGCACTGGCTGGTGGTGCCCAGTGAGTAATTGGAAAGAAAATAGGAAAATCAAAGAGCCTCCCCACCCCCCTAATTGCAGGGAAGAATGTTATGAAATCTAGAGTCAGACAATGAGGACTTGCTGCTTCCTTATCTGGGCCATCCTGAGCAGGAAGCCTGCCTGAGGCAGAGCCAAGGACCCACTAGAGGAGACTCAGGGCACACTGTGAGGACACAGACGCACTGCAGGAAACCAGGAAGCTCACCTGGAGGGCTGTGGAAGTGCATTGCGGTGGATGTTTCTCATCTCCGGTTTCAGGTCCATCCTGCCAGTCATGCTGATGGCTCCAGTTGCTGGTGCAATCACTAATTTCATAGATTTTGACCAAGCCCGTACAAGTGTAACCAGAGACCATGTCACCTCGGGCCAGTACTGATAATCTGCCTATCATCTCAGGAATTCCAGCTCATCCTGGTATGCTGTCTGCTCGATCTAGAGTTAAATGCAACCCCAAACCCATGTCTGACCAATCTGGGGACTGACATTAAGAGGGTTCTGTACTTCCCTGGGTGGGCACTTAAAATTCTTGTCATAAAAATCACAAGTTGGATTAAAACCAATAGACTATAGCAATAGCCAACACATTAATTCATCCTGGTAGAAGCTTTTCCCCGTCCTCCTTTATCCTACCCCCCTACACTTGATTGCTGGGGTAGGGTTGCTAAATAAATTCCTCAGATACATCCCATTATTTTGCCACTACTTGTAGGGATACCCAGGCTGGGGTTATCTGTGCAGAAAGCAAACCTTCAGAATGTGAATGTGAACATGAACCACTGTTCAATAGCAGAGTGGCAGAGAAGCCCCTGTGGACAGTGGGAGATGACAGTAAGACTCCTGACTACAGACCTGTGGTCCACACTGAAGATGAGACACAGGCTTCTGCAGTTGTTGAGACATTGCAAAGATGGGGGAAGAGGTAATGTACAGTTTGTGAATCTGACACTGTATAATTGCTTTGGAAATCTTATGAAAAGACAATAGGAGAATCAACCTAACCTCCCAAAGTTGCAGGGAAGAATTTTATGAAATCTAGAGACTCAAGATTATCCAGGTGTAAATATAACCAAACATATAACATCCCCAGGTTCCCTATACCAAAGTAATGCGCTGAGAGTCTAGAATTGAGTCTTATGAGTTGGGAGGGGAATATCCCAAACCCTTAAATTTCACTGAATTTTCCATGCTGGCAGAAGCAAATTCTTCTTTTGTTTGAGGAGTGTGGCCTTCCATTGACTGGATAGCCCATACAAAAGATGTCCAGGACTAGATTTTCATTAGGTAATAGCCAAGCAGCGAGGACCAGCTCTGTCCCTCCTTCCTGCCACCAAGAGTACAAACATAAAGATGCATTCCTTCTTAAAGCACAAGTCCTTTACAGAAAAGAATTGCGTGATCTGGCTAAATGCCCTTGGCAGGAATCAATGAATATACATAACAATGAGCCTTCACAGAGTTAGCAGGATCCAGAATATCAGACTAGGTGAGAAAGGGTTAATATGCTGGTACCCACCATGATTTAGAGCATAGTGTCCCCCAGAGATACCATAGCAAGAGCTAATAAGAATTTTAGTAAATCATAGCATCTTCCCATTAGTTCTCTGGTATAAGTAAGCCCCACTTTGATAGAAAGGTTTAAGTGGGGACTATGGAATTCTTCTCATGCAGCCAGGACAATAACACAGGAAAGCATACATTCTGGATGAGTTCGGAGAGACGAGCACCACGATTAGGAGATGTGCGGTAAAATTCCTCATCACACCCCTTTGGTTCACTTCTTTGGCTGCTACACAACTGAGATGGGCTATGACAAAACAGTGGCAGCTCAGTAATGGTTACAGTAGAGAATGTGGTGTTTTCATGGTCTAGTTCGATGCTCCTCTGGCAGGTGTTGCGTAGCTGCTGAACCGGTACTCTCTTCTGCATCCACTTAACAAGGGGCTTGTGGAGGCGCTCACCTGGCTGGGGAAGGAGTAACACATAGTCATTATTGTGCCTCAGAGCCATCCTAACGATATTGCTCTCTGCCAAAATAGACTGCAAGCACCTTGATCATCTCCATATTCTGGAGAGCATCGTGCTGCCAAAAAGCTCACAGATGCAGAAGCCTCCCACAGTAGAGGACACTGGGAGGATCCAAAGATCTGAGCAGTTTTGGGAAATCCCTTCTAAGACAAAAATACAAGCTGTTGCAGCTCTCATACCATAAGATAAAGATAAAGTATGATGCTCGTTAAGTCCTCCATAGACTTTAAAACCAACACGTGAAACATTTGTGCATATTATATTCATCAGGTAAGCCTGAAGTGACAGTTTTCAGTGCATCTATAGCAAGTGAGGAGTCCACAGCAACTTCACACCATCACTTAGGCCACGTAACCTGGCAAAGCCAGTGGCAACAGAGAGGCCAAGTGAAGTAAAGACACTATGTGAGGTCTCTGGCAAGCCACAGAGGGAGTGTCCCAGCACAGATGCTCCATTCTAGAGCAAAGCTTTGCTTTCTGCTTCAAAAGGTCATTCTATCTTTGCAAAATTAATCAAAACCTATACCTAACTTTAGCAGGGTTTGAGTCTCATAGTCAAATCCACAGAGAAACAAGGTAGGAAATTCAAAACAACAATCTGTCACCTGATAACGGTATCAAAAATAGTACACTGTCTTCCAGGACTCATTGTATTCACTGACTAAGTGTAACACCTGGTGTCATGTTTCCTAAACTAGAAGTTTTTGGCACCTTTCATCATGCAAAACTCAAGTTGACACTAGGGACGTGGAAGCTGAAGAACAAACACTGCTCCTTCTCTTCTTTTGAGACACTTCTAGTGACCCATTGTTAGAATTCATACTCTCTCTCTCACAGTTTTGGCTTCCTCTGTATTTATAGGTCCTGGCTCCCAGAAGGCAACACTGCCATATGATGATGCCACAAGAATTCACTCTGGTTAAAGTAACATTCAGCATCTAGTCATTTACAGTTTCTTGTTGTAACAGGTGGGTAATGAAAAGTATTTTTTTACAAGGTTACATACCTTGTTATCACGAACAGCTAGGATTGCTGTTGAAAAAAAAAGTTCAGAAAGAAAACATCTTAAATCCATCCAGAGAGCTCGCTAGAACATCCGCTGTTGAGCCCACAACTCAAGGCAATGAAGAGCACGGTGTCACCATGACAGCCTTGGGGGGAAGAATTCAGGCCTGTCCAGAGCAGGGCTCTGCATCGCTTTACTCTGTGCGCAACTGGACTAACCACAGTTCTAGCCAAAGGTGAGAAAACTCCAGAATGACAGGTGGAGAACTTAGGTTATTGCTATCAAATGTGGCATCAAAATCAGCTTTACTTTCAGTGACAGCTTATTCAATCAACTCCTACATTAGGTCTTTAAGATTTTATCTCACCACCACTTTGAAGAGGAATCTGTGAAAAACTGGATTTAGGGTGAACACAGGTAGGTCCATGTGATGCGAAGGGTGGATTGCTTCAGTATCGATTCCTCCCATGGCCTCAGCTGTGGAAACCAGCCCAGATGCTCAGGTCCCAACTCAGTGCATGGTGCTATTTACTATCACATGGTCATCAAGTACCAGAGTTTCCTAATTTCCTACTCCAGTTTTCTTTTCTTTTTATTTATTTTTTATTTTTTTCTTTTTTTTATTTTAAAAACATAAAAGTACAAAAACATATTGACAAACAGACACCAATTATCATAAAAAATAGTACAATCACAACTAATCTATAGACAAGGTGATATGGTCTCAACAGTGGTTGTTGCTTTATCCATTGATATCTTCGAATTGTAAATGTATGAACCCATATACAGACATGCAAATTTAGTCAGACAGTTAATCCTCTCAACAACAGAAAAAACACAAAAACCAAAAATCCAAAGACAAGAAACAAAACAGGCAAACAACAACAACAGCAACAACATCAACAACAAAAAAAACACCACTAGTTGCTGCTTTAC